>RJWJ010007810.1:0-55877 GCA_004363605.1 Indri indri | reverse complement strand
TGTGATTTTCAAAATATTATATTAATGTTTAAAATGAGAATGGTTTAGCTTACAATTCTTAAACTGAAAACCTCTTGAGACCTGGATCTGACGAATTCAGCTCTGTATCTCTCCAAGACCTGCACATGGTGGACACTCAATGTATATTAATTGAGTCCTTGCATGCTAGCATGAGAAAATGAATGAACACTGGAGAGTGCCTAATTGACTCTGTTCATTTCTGGTGGAGGAAATAGTCTCCCAGGAGTGTGGTGATGTCTTCAGGTATCCTTGCTAAGGATGCAGGCAAGAAATCATCTCCTGCCTTCCAGGGTCACGTTCACCTCGCTACATCTGCCAGAACCCACTGACTCTTAATGATGAGTAGAGTTGAGATTTGAAGAGCCCAAGGCAAAGTGAGCCACACCCAAAGGAGTAAATATCTTAATATGAAAAATGTAAATAAAAATATCTTTATCACAATGTAGAGTTTTTTCTTTTTTTTTCTCTCAGGGGACAAATACCAGGGGAAAATTTAATAAAAATTCTAATTTATAATCCTAGACTCAGGTAAAGATCTTCACAAAAACTCCAAAATCCATTAAGGCAGTTTTGGGGAAACATATGCACACCTTTTACTGCAGTTATTTTAATGGACTCGATAAATTGAGTTCACCAGTAGGTGGTAAAATCTCTGGCTGGAAGGAGAAATATTTAATTTCCATGTCTGCTCAGGAAACTAATATTTAAACTTATATTTCTTATCCTTGCTGCTGGATAATCAGGATTATTTAACACGAGTGAATATGGAAACTTAATCAGTTCTGATAATTCTCGGTGTTTATCTCCTGTATGCTGCTCTCAGCGAACAGACCACTCAGCCTCTCACGGCCTCTGAAACACTCCCAACCTGGCCTTCTTCTCCATTTGTTTTGACCAAATTTCAGCACTCATCCTTTCCCTCCTTTCTTTCACACTGCTGTCAGTTATCATTCTGGAACACGAGACAGATTATGTTGTTTCCTAAAACCCTAGAACAGCTCCGGACTGCAGAGAGAGTGCAGCCCTGCACTTACAGCAAAATGCTCAGGGTCGCCTACAGGTCTGCTCCATCCATTCTTTCCAGACTCCTCGTTAAGCACCTCCCTTCACACAGACTCTGCCAGCCATGCTAGACTCCTCAGGTGGCCTCTGCAAATTGTAAACGAGAAAGGTAGTAGAGGGCAGCTGTTCAGAGCAGGCGCTCTGGACTCACACTGCCTGGGCTCAAAAGCCATCTCCGCCATGAACTTGGTGACCTTGAGTTAAGTTACATCACTTCTCCGAGTCTGAATTTCTCATCTGTGAAATGAGTAATGTTAGACCTCCCTCGGGGTCTATGAAGAGCTGAACTTGAGATGACACCTGCACTGTGCTTAGAGCAAAGCTCCAGCATGAGGTGCTGGCAGCAGGTTGGCCGTCACTGTCACTCACGGTGCTGCTCATGATCCACTCTGGATCTCCGTGGGGGTCACACCCTGCAGGGAACTGTTTACTCACTGCTTCGGAAACCGACAAAGTATTTTTCTGGATGTGTGCAGCACTTTGTTGTCCTTTTCTTATTGTGCCTTGAGTTGTTATTAGGTGTTATACCATCTTCATATCTCCTTCGAGATGATGAAATCTTCGACGGCAGGAACCTTGCCTGACTCGTCCTTCCATCTGCTTTGCCAGCTCAGCGCCCAGCACCTGGCAAGGGCTCGACAAACAATTTAGGAAAATAAAAGAAACTTATCTGTGAGTCATTCAAAGCACTTTGTGTTTAAATGCACACATCCAGGAAAATATATCTGATTTGAGACTACTACTCATTTGCCCCTCTGTAAAAGTGAATTTCACTCATTCCACAATTATTCATCATGTTTCTATCATTGTCAGTCACTGTTCTAGGCAATGGGGATACAAAAAGTAAAATAAAAAAGAGATACATTTTCTGCCCTGAAGGAGCTTCTATTCTGGAGAATGAAAACAGTTAACAGAGAAGATTAAGAACATGGTAAGTGCAATGGGTAAAAAGAAAGCAAGGAAGAAGGATAGCTGAAGGGGCATTATTTTATATGTGGATAGTCCAGGTAGTCATCTTTGAGAGGGTGACATTTAAGCAAAGCCCTGAGGTACATGTGCAGCTACCCAGAGAGAGAGTTTCCCAAGCAGAGGGAATGGCCAGAGCCAAGGCTCTGAGGCAGAGCTTTCCAGAAGAGTGTGAGTACCTCCTGGTGTGGCTGGAGTCGAGTGATCCCAGGACAGAGTGGTAAACACGACTTGTAAACGTGTATGTGTGAGTGTTTACACACTTTTGGTAGGACATTATAGACACTGTCTTACATCTGACTTTTCATTTCACACTATAATTTGGTGATTGTTCCAGATTAGTGCATATGGATCTGTTTCATTATTTTGATGGCAGTATAATATTCCTCCATCTGCTTGCATCAGCCTTTATGTTATTACTCCCATGCTGATGGATCTTTGGCTATCACAGATGAGCCTTTCATGAGAAACTTTCTATTGTGTCATTTCTCACAAACACTAATTGCCTGTAGGATATTCTTAGAAGTAGAATTGCTGATTTAGGGTGTATAAACATCTTAAATTTTGAAAAATATCTTACATTTAGGTAAATATCATCAAATTACCATGTACAAAGGTATTCCAATTTCTACTTCCACCAGCAAGGAGGTGCCTGTTTATCCACTAAGTGAAAAAAGGCATCTCACTAGTGTTAACTTGCATTTCTCTGATTATGAGTAAGGGTTGACCATCTTTTTGTATGTTTATGAGCTATTTGTATTTATTTTTCTATGAGCAATCTGTTCATATAGGAGTCTATTTTGGACTCTGCTGAATTGTCAGATGTTTGTAGTCAAACTGTTTTAGTTAATATTTCTGCCTCATTTTGTTCCCTAATGAAACAATGCTATTGCCTCTGTCATCCTGCTGCTTATTTACCAAACAACGCTATCTAAATATTTTGCCTAAACTCTCCCCTGGTGAATATTTGTGCACTGCAGATGTGAGCTGGGGGAGATCTGGGGTGGATGGTAGTGTTGTCCCAAGACAGATGGTTAGATTTAGCTCAGTTCCTCAGTTTGATAGCACATGAAAGTCCAAAACCTCTTCTTCTCCCACCAAGTTCTCACCATATCTGGGAGTGAGGGGAACCCTGCACTCACGTGTCTCACTCTCTCTGCCTGTATCTTTGTGTGATGTCTTTGTTTCTACCCATCCCATCATGCAGGCAGTGAATGCATCCCTTTTTGTCTCTCCCAAGCCATTCCATGATAAAAGCTGTGATGTTACATCTTCAAGCATGCTCGCTTCCTTTTTCTCGTTCCCTCTCATATTCTATCTCTCTTTCTCTACTTAACTCTTTTCCTCACTTCTTTCTCAAGCATAAAGTAAATTTCTCTCTTTATAGAGATTGCCTCTTAGTGAACATGTTCTGTGAATTCTACACGACCTTGGGATCTCGCCCTCTGTACAAAACGGCATATCTAAGTTTTTCTTCTTTACAACGCAGTGCTCCCGCTAAGAGGAATTCTGGTGAACAAAATTTCTTCCATACTTGTAGATCTAGAAATCTCTGTAATTTTGATATGTATCTTATCTACTAGTGCTGGATGTAGAGATAGACTCGAGGGCTGTGATGTTGACTTAAGTGACACATGATGCTGATAGTTCAGGAGAAAGAATTTACAAGGTTGCTCCAAAGAAAAACATTTTGAGTCAAGTGCAAAGGTCTCAGTGATAAGATGGAGGAAAGTACTTTTCTTTGCCTTATCTAAATTAGTTTAGAATGGTCATTTATAGGCATTCATGCCAACTTCTCATGCTGCTATAGATTCATGACATCAATATAAGATATTGTATGGTAGATCAACTGTCAACTTCTGCTAAATTTTCTTTAAAGGTCCATGTCCTTTAGAAAAGGGGTCCTGGAACTAGCAACCATCCCTCACCACCCTCTTTTTTTTTTCACTTTCCTCAGACATCCCACTGGACTGTGATTCCCTGACATGTTTATGAACCACTTATTATATGACCTTTCTTTCTGCCTTACTGAGAAAATCAAAGTCATTGGGCAAAATGTTTATTATTCAACTTCCTGTATCCACTAACAAATGTATCTACATTCACTCAGTCTTCCCCTACTTCCAATAGTCTTAGTGCATGAGATGTTCTTCTTCCTTCCCACGGCCAGCACATTCCTTTGTACCCTTCACCCCAACCACGTCAAACTCCTCCTGGCACTTTACTCTTTCAGTTTTTCCTCATTTCCTCTCTACTGGTTTCTACGCTTTAAACCATAAAGCTTCTCAGATCTAGCTAAATTTTCTCTCTCCCCTACCAAAACACACAAATCTCCCTCCAAAGCTCTTGACCTTAAATCATATCTAGCAATCCATGGTTATTTCTTCTCTACCTCTTGTCAAAATTTCAGAAAGTGCCTGCATCTGTCCCCACCAATCTACTGATTTCACCAAGGCACTGCTGATCACCTAATGTCCAAATGAAATGGAATGTGATTTTCAATTTTATCTAATTGGGCCACTCATCTGCCTCTCTTGCTGTTGTTCTCTCCCCAATTCTTGAAAAATCTCTTTCTTCTTGCCTTCCACAGTACCACAGTACCACCTCTTTTTTTTCCTCTGTGTACTGTCAAGATTGATCCTTACCTGTGTGTTTTCTCATGTGTTTCTTTTCCTTGGTGCATCCTTAAAATGTCCCTTCCCCAGGCTCTGTCACTGCCCCTTGCCCACTTAATCCTTTTGTTGCTTCTACCTTCAAAATCCCTGCATTTTGCGTGCAAGGTTCTCTCTTTTCAACTCTCCTTTAACTATCTCACAAAACTCCTTGGTTTTATCTAATACTAATATATTAATACTAAAGACCTTGAAATCTCTATTCTAGCTGAAATCTCTCTACAAGCCCCAAATTTTTAAGGACAGAAAACATCGGGTATTTCACCCCAATCTCATCCCACAGGCTGAAACTGAGTTCATCTCTTTCCCCGTAGGTCAGTTTCTCTTCATGCTTTCTTTATCTTCACAGGGAATGGGAGGTGTGAGCATTTATTCCCCCAATATTTTCAGCTAACATTCTGAGGATTATTT
Source organism: Indri indri (assembly GCA_004363605.1). Lineage (NCBI taxonomy): Eukaryota > Metazoa > Chordata > Mammalia > Primates > Indriidae > Indri > Indri indri. Next base: position 50,745 of record RJWJ010007810.1, on the reverse strand, counting down.
TTAATTTCTTTCTGTACCCCATCCTCATTGCAAATCAATTTTGCAAGTTTAATTTCCTAAATATTTCTCAACTCTTCCCCTCTCACTGCATCTCTGGTGCACTACATTGGTTAAGGACTTTTTCGCTCTTGTTTATAATATTTCAGCAGCCTTCCAACAAGCCTTTCTAGGTTTCCTAGTCTTGTCTGTCTCAAATAATTCAGTAGATGCTAAAGTCATGTCTCTATAATGGAAATGTGACATTTCATGTATCTTTAAATCCTCTCTGTCTTTCCAACTCATTTCTTACCACTCCCTTTATCACGACACCGTGCCTCTTATCTGTCATGATGTTTCTTGTTCAGACTTTGCTATATTAAATGCTCTCCCACTCATCACCTTCCAACTAACGCGCTACTTGGTAAAAGTAAAGTGCTACTTAGTTTTTAAGATTCAGTTCAGGGGTCACCACCTTCAGGAAAACTTTCTCTGACATATCTTTCTACCCATGTCTGGTTTAGGGGCTTCATTCCCGTGTTCTGCTGCAACCCTGAACTTGCCAAGTGTGATAGCTTAACACACTTTGCTAGGGTCGTCTGTTTACACAACCGTGTCTCTCACTGATTTGAATAGATGAAGACAAAAACTGTTCCTTGTACACTGTATGTATTTCTAATGACAAGGGCAGCGCTTGTCACAGAGTATATGCTTAATAATGTCGTTGATACATGTATGAGAGAATGGTCTAGATGAAAATCATGGAATGGATATCTCAAAGTTGAACTGAATACGGGGCCAATATAATCATTTTACTTTTCTTAGTTTTATTCTCCTTATTGTAAAATGGGTACAATAATAGTAATCACTTTATAGGGTTTCTGTGAGGATTAAATGAGATAATATTATGTGGAGCCCTTTGGCATAGTGCCTGACATAATAGTTGCTCACCAAACATGACCATGTGACACTGACAATCAGCTCTGCTACTTCTGCTAGTAACGCTGTTGGTCAGCGCCATCAGGACAGCAATTCATGGAGTCTGTTCTTTTCACTCTCCCGTTTTATTAGCTTTAACAGTGAGGAAATTGGCCTTATGGTGGTTCATTTTCTCAATAAGTGAGCTCAGGGATCATGCTGGCTTTATTACTGTTTTTTAATTACAAAGCTATTTTACTTTACTCTCTCAATTAGAAAACAGTGAATGGAAGGCACATCTACAAATTGCTCATAGCCCCACCATCCAACTGCAACCATTGTTGCCATACATATTTTTCCCCTGAGGGCCCTTCTTCTACACACGCATTTTTGGGGGTGGTGGTTGTTGTTAGTGAGGGTGACCCTGATGTTAAATCTGCTTAGTGCAAGGATCACAGGCACTGAGAAAGTGTAAATTTGAAGGATTTTCAAGGAAAGGGGACAGGTTTAACCTGAGTTCAGAGCTCAATAAGAGCCCCAAGTTGAAGACAAGAATGAGACCCTCTATTAGTGTCAGATCTTCAGGGGGCACAGAAACAAACATTTATTTTAAAACTCCAAGACTTAGGGTTGTTGACACCTGTAAATAATAACAGTAACTTACTACTTCCTCAGCTAATTAGGATTTCAGCAACACCTAACTTTCAAAATATCTTATTTTCTTATATTACGATTTCTAAGCATATTAACAGTTATTGTTTTATCAACAGCCATATGTTCTCCCCCTCTAGGAGTGAGCACATGCCACTCTTTAATAGATGTCACAAATTTACCATCTATTTAGCAACAGATATTAAGCAATAGCAGTGGACATTGTTTTCAGTTTACTAAATCACGCTTAGACTAAAATTGATATAAAAGAAGTCATTGCCTGACAGCTATGTACTAAGCATAGTCCGGGGTTCTGGTTAAACTGCAATGAACAAAACTGACATGGTTAATACCTTCAGGGTATTCCAGCTAGCCAGAAAACCCCTAGCAAACAAATGTAAAGTTTAGGATTGTGATAAGTGTATTGAAAGAAAGAATATGCATTGCTGAAATAGAATGATGGCTGGAGGAAAAGCGGTGGGGCACATTTCAGTAGTTGGGGAAGACCTCTTTGCAGAGACAGTATTTCAGCTGAGACTTAATGGAATATAAAGGTCACCCAGGCATGAACTTTGTAGGAGAGCCTTGGTGGCTAGAAGGCTTGCTTCTGGCAGGGATGGGAAGAAGACCAGTGTGGCTGCAGTGTGAAGGTGAGCAGAGTGAGAAGTCCAGGCCTGATCACATAGGGCCTTGCAGCCCATGCTCAAAAGTTGGGGTGTTCCAGACCTTCTATTTGCAAACTCATGGTTTCTCCTTAGACGCTCTGCTCTAGATGATCTCTGCAATCATTATCTGTCGAGCATACCTGTGCGTAATGATACCCTGGTGCCTTAGTGCACACTCATATTCCTTCTGCCTGGAATGGAAATAGTATCAACTTGAATTATAATGTCTGCTCAGAGACCTGCAAGCAATATAATCCTGAGCAAGGTTTGAGACCTATTGGGCTTCATGTCTTATAAAATTATGAAGAGGCATATCTCAACACTTTGATGTGAGAAATAAGTAAAATAATATATGTGAAATCCTCCAGCCTGGGGCCTGATGAAAGCCAGCTGTAAATAAATGTTAGTTTCCCTGCAAACTCCACTTAGGCAGTTTCTATCCATCCCATTCCATTGCCCTCTTCTAAGCCACCAAAGATTTTTGCTTCTGTATCACCTATTTGCCCTTATTTAATAATTAATTTTAAGTACACACTAAATGTGTCTGCCTTACTTCTCCCAATAGATTAGGATAGAGACTGTGCCCAGACCTCACAGTAATGAGTAACCTTGGGCACGGAGGTGGTGTTCAGTTAGTCTGTTTTGTTTGCGTCTTTATGATCCAGTAAGGCAAAGGAAATCTTGACTGGCAAAGCTGTGAAGAGTGCAGGTAACAAAATGGAAAATGAAAATGGATTTCACGATTTCAGGGGAGTTAAGGAGAACCTGCTGAGGGAGCGTGTAGTGAAGAGGAGAGAATGCTATTACAGCAGGAAAGAAGAGTCCTTTATATAATGATGAACCATTTAGAGACACCTGTGGTTATGACTGTAATCCCAAGCTATGTGGTGATCTGAGTGGCGAATTAAACAAACATTATTTGGGCTCTACATTAACTTATTAATTCAACATTTATTTAATGTCTACTATTTATGATGTTATGCCTTAGGCTAGATATTGGGCATATATCTGAAATGAATAACTTAATTTTGGACAGACTGAATATTGTTATGTGGGTGATTTTAAAGTAGTAAGTTGACAGTGGATAACAGACTTAAACCTAAGGTGTGAAACTATAAGAATTCTAGAAGAAAATGTTGGAAAAACTCTTATAGACATTGGCCTAGGCAAAGAATTTATGAAGAAGACCCCAAAGGCAATAACGGCAACAACAAAAATAAATAAATGGGACCTGACCAAATTAAAAAGCTTCTGCACAGCCAAGGAAACTATCACGAGAGCAAACAGACAACCTACAGAATGGGAGAAAATATTCACATGATATACATCTGATAAAGGGCTGAGAACCAGAATCTATATAGAATTCAGGAAAATCAGCAAGAAAAAATCAAACAAGCACATTAAAAAGTGGGTGAAGGACATGGACAGAAACTTTTCAAAAGAAGATAGACTAATGGCTAACAAACATACGAAAAAATGCTCAACATCTAATCATCAGGGAAATGCAAATCAAAACCCCAATGAGCTATCACTTAACTCCAATGAGAATGGCCTTTATCAAAAAGTCCTAAAACAATAAATGTTGGCATGGATGTGGAGAGATAGGAACACTCATACACTGCTGGTGGGACTGCAAACTAGTACAACCTCTCTGGAAAGCAATATGGAGATATCTCAAAGAGATACAAGTAGCACTGCCATTTGATCCAGCAATCCCATTACTGGGCATCTACCCAAAAGAACAGAAGACATTCTATAAAAAAGACATCTGCACTCGAATGTTTATAGCAGTACAATTCACAATTGCAAAGATGTGGAAACAACCCAAGTGCCCATAAACCCAGTCCCATGAGTGGATTAATAAAATGTGGTATATGTATACCATGGAGTTCTATTCAGCCACAAAAAAACAATGGTGATCTAGCACCTTTTGTATTATCCTGGATAGAGCTGGAGCCCATTCTACTAAGTGAACTATCCCAAGAATGAAAAACAAACACCACGTGTACTCGCCATCAAATTGGTTTTAACTAATCAACACTTAAGTGCACATATAGCAATAACATTCATCGGGTGTCAGGCAGATGGGAAGGGGGAAAAGAGGATGAGTTTATACACAGATAATGAGTGCGATGCGCACTGTCTTGGGGATGGACGCGCTTGAAAATCTGACTCAGGTGGGGCAAGGGCAATACATGTAACCTAAACATTTGTACCCCCATAATATGCTGAAATAAAAAAGGGAAAAAAGATAAAGTAGTGAGTTAAGATGCAGATTTATTACATCGTATTTTTCTATATTAAATATTGTGGGTTTCAAATTAACATAGGTTATAAAATATATTTATTTCTTGTAGAGTGAATTAAGCCATAAGATTTTTCAACTGCAAAACATGATGAGATATATGCCTTTATAAATAAAAGAACAATAGTATTTCAAAATTTTTCTTTGAGCATTACTTTTATAGGTACAGTTGCTGAAAGTTTTGGTGAGTTTCAATATTAATATATAATCTATGAAACATATATAATTTGTTTCCACATTCCTATGTAGAACACAGATCAGCAGAGTTTGTGGGTTACATTGTAGTTATTATTTTACAATTCTAATTTTAGGATCATTTTTAAAGCATGTTTATCTTATAACCATTCAGAGAGTTTTTGCTGTCTTTATTTTTAACTTGTCTTTCAACTTTTTTAAAGGTAAACACTTTAAAAGCAGAGTGATTTATAAAATGCAGTAATCCCTTGAATATTTTTATTGCACATTTTGGGGGATTTTTTAAATCCCCTTAGCCTCCCTGATTAATATTTCTTTATTCTTTCCAATAAGCAAATTTCTCAGATGCATGATCATTTGATTTAGAGAATTGACACTAATAAGTTTATCCCTTGAAATAAAGACTTTTGTTATATTAGTGTGGGTATTTCTTCCAGATACTAAATTTATCTTCAGCCCAGTGGTCCAAGTTCCAAGGGATGCCTTTAATTAGATATAATTACATGTCATATTAATCAACCAGTGGTATTTCAGGTCACAGCTCTGCTACTCTCCTCCTTACATCTTTCCCATATCCTCTTGCCACCTCCCTTCTCAGCGCCTCCCTTGTGTTCCCCACCAAGGAAACGTCTCTAAATTACATCCTACTTCTATGACTGTCTGGGAACCAGCTCCCATGAGAGCATATAATCAGGAGTGATAAGAGGGAGAACAACATTGTTATAATGTCCATTTTTCCCTGAGGAACATATCTTTAATTTGCAACTTTAAATCTCTGTTTAAAAGCCCCTCAGAAAAGATAGCTGTGGTTGGCCTGACGGTCTTGCTGGGAGTAGCTTCCTCTGTTTTCGGGCTTGCCTACGTCTCAGTGTGCAAGATACGATTTTTCTCATTTATTTTTTCTTGCAGTTCCTTGGAGTGTAGCGGCCTAAATAACAGTATGGTTGCTCGCAGCTGTCCAAGGCACGCTTGCTGGCCTCCTCTGATTTTCCAGGATTTGGCAAAAAAAATTAAAAGTATAAGCTCTGCCCAGGCAGACTCTGAGTGGGGTGTGAGGTCTAAGCAGCGGTCAGTGGGGTGTGGGTCTACTGGAGATTTGTCTCCATTCTGCACTCAGGGTCCTGGGATTCTTCAGAGACCTCCTCCTGAGGGATTAGGTGGGGGGCAAGAGTACTAGAAAGTCTAGCTGTCATTTTCCACCTTCTTTCTTGCTATGGATTTTGCTTTTCCTTTCTGTTTTCCAACATTGCATTTCTTCCCTTGTGGGTTGTTTTGAGCTGTTCAAATGAACGAACAGATAAATAGTATAAATAGCAGTTTGTTAACCCAGTTAGCATGGAAATTACAATCCCCCTGTTCTCCTCTCCGCAATCCGCTAAGCTTTCCTTAGCTTTACTGAGCGGACCCAATCTGGTAGCTTCCTGGTATCACACTAAAGGATGGGCAGCTATGCTGTTGCCATGGAAACAAGGTAATTGCTCAGAGGATTCATCCTGCATGGGTAATATTGAACTAACTGCTGGACAGTTTCCCATTTATTACAAAACATTTACAAGGAAAATGTAATGTGTTTCATGATGTTCAAATGTTTGCCTCTTTAGCTAAGTAAAAATTTCTGATCAGAATAAATGCTAAATGGGAGAGAAACTCTTCAATGAAAAGTGAGTTTAAAATACTTAAGGGTTATCGATGACACAGAAAATCCATTGGTAGGCCACAGGCCCTGGCTGGGTAGAGGATGTCAGTGTTTCTCTCCTTCCGGTCTCAGGTGTTTCTATCATGCAAGTTGTGTGAGATCGCCATTTGGCTTCCCTTGCGTGATAGTGCATTGCCAGAGTGCAAGTTCTCTGCTGTGCAGTTTGGACACCATTTTGTAGTCTTTTCTTTCTGACTTCCTCCACAGCACAGAATGACCTGATCATCTTTTTCTGTTCTAACTTCTTTCCCTTTGTCTAATTTTCCCATACACTCACCCACAATAACTCTTTTTTTAAAAAGCAAGTTTTTCCTCTCACTGTCTTTGGGCAGAATTGTTTTCACCACATATTTTAATTCCAATCTGTAAAATTCCTCTTCGCTCTGTAGTCAGAGCTCAATCGATTTTCACTGAACATGCCTCCTGACAAGACATTTATTCTTCTTTGGCTCTAGTTTTCCTATTCACAAAAACCAAGCTCTAAATCAGTGTTTCTTAGCTTCTCTTTCTCAACTCACAGGTGGCTTCATGGAGATCATGCCTTCTGGTTGGGTATAATTTTCTCTTCTAGTTCAAGTGCAATGCCACTGATTTCTCTAGCTTGAGAAGGGCCATCATATACCTTCTAAAAGTACACATCTCCTCACACAGTTCTCACTCATACCCAGTTTGACACTGAGAGTCATGGTACTTAATAAAACTAGATAACTTTCAAATTCACATTCTGTTTGACACTCTGCATTTCAGTAATGCTAGTCTCTAGTCATTTCACTGAGAAAACCTGATCTGACCAGGTTGGTTTGGCATATTTTTTAGGAGCTCCCGTGCATACTGTTATTGTTGCCCTCACCACAATTTATTGAGTTTAGTCATCTGTCCTTCTCTGGTAGACTTGAACTGCTTGATGACGAGTTTCTTTCTTATCTAGAATTGTTTGCATGTAGCCTAGCTCAGGGGTTAAGAGCAAACCTTCAGTAAATATTTGGTGAACACAATAGTTGGTTGATTAAGTTAATGTAGTTATGTTGCTCAGATTACAACTTTATCAGTGCATTAAAAGTAGATCTCAAGTAGGGAGTCTTCATAACTCCTTCACTACTGTGGCTATTGTATCTCCTAAAATATATTCAAGTTTTGGAGCTCCACAAGGACTAAGAAGGGTTGAGAGACCAGTTGGGTGGTTGTGTGGCTATGCTCTAAGAACCTGATTTGGGGATTTGTTTGTGTTCGTAGCTGTACAGCATTCATGCCAAGTTTGATTGCCTTGCTTGGATGGTGTAGTATTAACATTCCTACTTTACAAATGCCTAGCTAATTGTTTATTCATGGTGCTGTTAAATGGATGACTATTTTCTTGCTTGGTTTTAAAGGCCACAGGGTGGAGCCAAATCATGACACCTCCATTTCCACCTGAGGTGTTACAAAATCTGATTTCAGTTTCACTAAAATAAATAAAAATAAAGTATATGCATTTATATGAAATGTCAACTAAAATCAATAGCAATCTATTTCTCTCAGAGTGAGAGCAGGACTCACACAATTAGCAGTAAGCTTGTCAAAATGCACAGGGTGGAGGTTTCTAGGCGCTTCATCATAATTTTATTTGCCTAGAGCATTTGAATAAATGAAGCGAAATGTTGCCACAAGTCTCTGAATCTTTGATAGATAATTTCTGGATCTCTGGCTGAAATACTGTTGGGTAATTTTCTGCAGTAAATTTTCTCAGTGATTGTCACAGCCTGTAGTAATAAATGACTTTTTCTCCCATATGTTACTATGCCTGCGTGCAGAGAGATGACACACAGGCTGTGTGTATGTCTATGAGAATGCAGCTGTGTGTGCATTTTTTTATGAAGAAAAATAGCTTTCTCCAGAGATTTTGCTGAAAATCCCATTTTTTCTCCCAAATAGCAGGCTTTCAATAAATATTCATTGGATTGCATTCCATTTTTGTGCTATCTCTTGGTATTCCCTGCCTCTGCAGGATTTAAGAAACAGAGTGGAATGGGTGATGACTGTAGGAAGAAAAGTTTAATATGGTACTGCACCAATGTAGTCATAGTGAGAGGTCCAAATTGGCAATTAGACTCACAAGATGCAAGTGAGCTTTAATACTATGTTTCCTTAGCTTCACAGAGGGATATAAGGCAGGAACTTTAGCAAGTTCAGCATCATCCCATGGGAGCCCCCGCAGCTATTCAGGTACACAGCTCTTTTTGTCTTCTCCCCTGCTAAGAGTGCATGCAGCTGCCCCAGACAGGAGAGAGCCAAGCTTCCCTCATATCTTTTATACTATTCCAGTCACGTGGGTCTAAGACCTGCCAGTTTTCAACTCCCACAGCCCAAGTGTAGCCCCGCAGATCAGGCATGAAGACAACAAAGCAGAGATAACTTTCCAAGTTTATCTTAATGCTGCAGTTTCCAAGGAAGCAGGGCTGTGGGGAGGCAGGCTCTATCCTGCATCAACCCACGCCTGATGGAAACCCTTAATATAGGTATTAATTTCCTGTTCACTTGAATTGCAAAATATACACAAAAAGTGACTTTAAAAAAAGAAAATTTTACTTTTTGCTGACTTTCACTGTCCAGTTGGTAAGGTGCTCATGGGGAAAACCACTCCATCAAAGTGAAATGAAAACTTTAACCATTAAGGGCTTAAGATGCTGATTAGTATAAAAGAATGACTGGCTGGAGCATCCAATGGACAAGACCTGTTGGATCCTTGAATTAAAATGCAAGAAGTTCCTTCTTTGTAGTGTTTTTCAACTCTCCCCTTGGTTCTAGACACCCCAATAACTCTTTCAGTCTGAGAAATTTCTTTCCTGCCTATAAACTCACTTATTCTAAATTTCTTTCATAATTTTGCATTTTTTCTAGCTTGAAAGAGAATCTAAGACATGTCTGTAAGCACCAACCTACAACTGGGTTGAAAATCCAAGAGCAAGGCTTCATTCAAAAATTGTATTTACTTAATTGATTATATAAGATCAAAATTCCTAGTCCAATTTACCTAAGTTGGGCGTAATTTAGAGTCTTTCATTTCTTTGTAAGGAAAGGCATTCTACACATGCAACAAGGACAAATCCAAGTTCAACCAAAATATAAAAAATAAATAAAAAGTATAATTAAGTTCACAAATTTTCCAGGACTAAGAATTCTGAGCCACTTGCACCCTGATAATCAAAACAAATATTAATTCCAACGACGAGTCTGAATCATGCTTTGCCTCAACATAGGACAAAATTGTATATCATATTTTTATAGGTAGATATCTCCTTTGAAAGTGAACCAGTTTGTTCTCACTTGACTTCCTATTTCTCTTATTCATTACTTCAAATGGAGAATAACTTAAATACAACTATGTTTGTGAAATCAAGCATAGTTCATGAGAAACAGATAATAAACATAATGTCCATTATACATCAAAGTTTTAGACATAATGCAGAGTGGATAAAAATGATTGAAATTGTTTAAAAACATATCTCAGCTTATACCCAAATTTATGTTGTTCACATTTTTTTATACTTTATGTACAGAAGTTCCCAGTGGATTTCTGTAACTGATATAATTAATTACATTTTAGTGGAAAGCTTAATTTGGGTGCATTACTGACATAGTTCAAATGATTTGACCTATGGCTACTCAGGGGAAAATCACTAAAATAGTAGTGATTTAACATGAGGATAGAAAAAACAGAAAATAAGAATTAATTTGTGTGATGTTACTAAGATTTTTTTATAATGCGAAGCTTAGCATGATCCCCCAAAAATCTCTGGTTAAAAGTACTAGTGAAGATAAATTATCGTAATTTCTATATGTCTACTTTTACTTTATGTATGTAAAGTACCATTTATATTAATAGTTCCTCTTTATCTAATGCTTGAGTTCCCTATCATTCAATTTTTAGAAGTTTGATAATAATGTTCCCATCATTTCTTCAGTTTTCTCCATCTAGAGACATTACATAAATTCATAGCTAACCTATATCAACATAGGTCACTAGAGTCTCCATTTAAATAAAAATTTTCTTTCAGTTGAATTACTCAGTAAATTTGGCACCTGTGTGTGTGTGTGTGTGTGTGTGTGTGTGTGTGTGTGCATGTGTTTAACGAATTGATTGTTTTGTTTGGCACATATTACCAAATAAACTAGCTATTTTGACATCATTGATAAATTCTTAATTCACCAAACTTGCTGCAAAGGGGAACAGTACAATGCACTTCTGAGGGCACAGGAGGATAGTAATTAGAAGATAGTATCTTTATACAGGACCATCTAGTCACACTCTTGCCAAATCCCCCTATGAATTGCCTCAGTGTCCTTCCTTTCTAATGGAGAAAAATGGACTTTCTTCCAGGTAGCTACTGACCGATGTGCTTCAGGATAATTCAGCAACATACTCCATACCACAAGATGCACTTTCTGCTTTGATACTCTGTTGTCACCCTCAGGAAATGAATCGAGACGTTTCCAGTGAGTTCCAATTTTGGTTGACTTTTTGTTTGTTTGTTTGTTTGTTTGTTTGTTTTGAGACAGAGTCTCACTCTCTTGCCTGGGGTGAGTGCCATGGCATCAGCCTAGCTCACAGCAACCTCAAACTCCTGGGCTCAAGCAATCCTACTGTCTCAGCCTCCCGAGTAGCTGGGACTACAGGCATGTGCCACCATGCCTGGCTAATTTTTTCTATATATATATTTTAGCTGTCCAATTAATTTCTTTCTATTTTTGGTAGAGACGGGGTCTCGCTCTTGCTCAGGCTGGTCTCGAACTCCTGAGCTCAGAACAATCCGCCCGCCTCGGCCTCCCAGAGTGCTAGGATTACAGGCGTGAGCCACCGCGCCCGGCCTTGGTTGACTTTTAAAAGAGGGACACAAGCCAGTTATTATGTCCCATTTTTTGACACGGGAAATAGGTGGAAATAAAAAATGTATGTCTCAGAAGCTTCAAGCATACATTGTACATTCGTAAATGTTTCTTCCTTAATCAGCACGTTACAGTTTGGTTGGTATCTCCTGACTAACCTTTTTCACTTGAGGGCCTCTGACTCAGCAAGCTTTGAAGAGGAGAGATACAACTTAAAGGTGCCAAATTCTGTTGCAGCTAATTTGTTAATATTTATGGCCTCGATCCACGAGATGAGTTATGAGAACACTCTGCAATTTCCAGTAGAACATTTATGAGCGTGTGAGATTTGGAGTAGGAAAAGATAGCTTTGGGAATCAAAGAGAAATCACAGATAACAAAATTTTAAGACCACTTTAAGTGATCTTAAAGTAATATGGTAGTTATTTTGCGTAACAAATAAAAGCTGGAAACATGCACACACATCCATTTAACTCAGACACTCATAAATATTTGCTGTCCTTTTAGATCACTTTACTATGGCACACTAAGGTTCTAGAAACCTAATAACCATGGCTTGATTCTACTTTTGTAATTAGAACATGAAAAAGAAAATAAAATGGTTTATTTCTATCTAACGTGCTCTTTAATTTGGTTTGTACAGTGTCAATTAAAATTGCTGTTGTTGTTTGATATGCATGGAGTCTGTACATCTCTAGCCATTGTGCTATCATGGGCTGCCCCTGAGAGAATGAAATAATAACAAAATGTGGTAATATATATATATTAAATAGAGAAGTGTTTACATATACATTTGTAGTAAAGCCATTAGAAATCTCCTTCTGGTAGTGCAGATTTGGAAGTCCTTCCACATATCTTAGGGGCCACGTGGTTCTTAGTCGATCCTGGAAGCCCACATAACTTAGGGGCATGTCCTCAAAGAAGTTCAGGAAGGTGACAAAACTGACAACTGAATCAAGGAAAGGGTTTATCGTTTAAGAAAACCAGGAAATTTCAGATGTAATTGCAACCCAGAGGACTTGAGAAAAGAAGCACACTTGGGATAAACAGTGTTCTGTTTCTAACTACAACGTGAAAAAAGAAATGTAGAAAGTGAGTGAAATCCTTGCTCTGCAACATGGTTTTATAATAGCATTTACATGTCTATAGATAATTTGCTATGTAATTTCACATTTGGTCAAGTTTAATAAAGGTGAACTTCTTGATTTAAAAACTCCTATATTGTCAATGAAAACAGAAAACTGAGATCTGTCATTGACTGTATGTCCTTTAAATCAAAAGAGTTTAGGACACATATCAAGGTTATGACTTAACCATTATAAAACAAGGAATAAACCAAATACCAGCTTTGTGGTGTACAGACACAGTGCCAAAAACTAAGGTGAACTTGTCCTAAAATTATATTTCTAACAAAAACTGCAGTAGAAACAAAAATGATTATTTAAAGGAAAAAACACATTTTTTCTCTCAGAACCAATATCTAAAATGTGTTCCACTTCATCATTAAATGAGTAGTAGAAATTCATCTCCAAGGCTATTTTGCATGAAAGTAAATTATATGTATTAACATTTTTCTTTAAGTCAATACATATTTAAAATTGCATGAAGAAAAAGTCTACTGTTGCCCTCATTTCGCTGTCCTTGGGAGAGGCAATACTACAACAGCATTGCCAATGTTATCATGATTTTATAATCCGCATTTGATTTTCTGGCTGTCTGCAGACTACAGCGTTGGGAATGGCACATCCTCACAGGTTGCAGGAAAGATCCATTTTCATCATACACACATAATTATTATATAGATTCCCCTCTGTCTCGATCTGATTAATGAATGTGATAGTCATGCATATCCAATCACAAATAGTTTTAGCAACCTAATTTTACTGATAAATTTGGAAAGATGACCACCAGATAGAGAAGAAAAGCCACAGCAAACCCATAATGTTTGGATGGCACTGAATCCAACCTTGAAGAGAGAGGCGGTTGGAGTGTGGAGCAGATTGAGAGCTGAATATTTCCCACACCCACTCACAAGTGTGCCCATCCTCCTAGACTGGTCATGGCAGGGAATTTCAGTGCAACTTCCGATCTCTTTATCCAGTAAATTTGCCTGCATTTGCTGGCTGAATTTTTACATTTCACTGAATTTCCATGAGAAATGTTTTTAGAACAATAATATTTCATATCTGAAATACTTTTACATTTAGAATCATTGAATTTTAGATCAGAAAGTGAAGAGAACGTTTACTCCAATCCATCATTTTACAGATGATGGCAATGAAATTCAAAAAGTTAAGTGGCTTTTTGAAGCCATGAGATTTTTTTTTTTTTTTTTTTTTTTTTGGTGACAAAGCCTAGGCATTCTCAATGTTGGTTCAGAGCGCTTTCATTTCCACTTTAGGATGACTCTTTCTTAAAAAGCTTATAGTATTAAAATCTGTTAAAAGGGTGGTTTCTTTCTATCTAGGCTTTTAGAAAAGTTTTATCTTGAAGAGTTTTTAATTTCGTTTATGTAAATTATTCAGTGAAAGGTGTAATATAGATAAGTTGAAAAGGACTTCAAATAGATTAATGCATTTGACATTTCAGAGATTGAGAATTAGTAATCAATTATGTGCAACAAAAGAAAATTCCTGTTAATATTTCTGAGCGGTTGTGAGCTCAAAGAAAGCAGGAACCATCTCTAATGATGGTGCCTAATGACTTATTTAGCATATACGGAACATTAGGTATATTTGTTGAATGACTAAAGAAAACATTTTGGTGGTGAGGAATTAGAAGGAATTAAAATACTGTAACATTAAACTGCAAGAATAGATTCTTGGAAGTCCACATACCTTAGGGGCACATCATCAAAGAACAGTTCAGGAAAGTGACAAAACTGACAACTGGATCAAGGAAAGGGTTTATCATTTAGGAAAACCAGGAAACTTTAGGTGTAACTGCAGCCCAGAGGACTTGGGAAAAGAAGCAGAGATTCTAAAGTAGGAAGAAACAGGGTTAAAGCAAAGAAAGTGCTGAGGACTGGAAACTCTAAGTGAAGATATGATGTTGATGATACTTGGCTAGACCTCAATCAATTCTGGAAAAGACACTCTGGTTTTGTTTTGCTTCGAAAGCTGCCATCTATGAGAAACAGAAATCGTAGGCTCTTTGGAAAGAGATAAAACCAGTAGGGATAATAAACCCTTCTACCCAGGGGCTTTTGTCTCGCATGATTTGTATTTTAACTTTATTTCTTGTGGAGCAAAACAAAATAGTTCTTCTTTTCAATCACTTTTATAAAAATATGTATTCTTCTGAAAAATGAAATTGGACCCAAAGTTACATGAAGAATAACGAGGTCAAAAGTGAAGGAGAACAATCTTTTTTGAAGAAGTCTCATGCTAGGAATGAGATTAAACATCCACCTTAAATATAAGCAATGTATATTTTCTAAATTTGGAAATTAAAACTATATTATGCAGGTACATACATTATAAGAAGGAAGGGGTTGTATAACAACAAATATAAATAGCTTGGTGTTCTTGCAGCGTGAAAAACGCAAGAGGGCATGATGGGAGATGTTAGGCCCTCACTTCCATTTAGAGGAGAAACAGATTCCCAATCCCCTTACTAGTTGTTAGACTTACTGTTAACAACAACAACGAAAGAATAAAAGCAAGTGGAAGGAGTTGTATGAGAAACCCAGGTGAGCGTGATGTAAGATTTTGGAGGTCTTGGGGGACTGTGCTTAGGAAACTCACCTCTGAGGCTCTGACCAAAACATGCGGAGCTCCCGAGGCAGTGAACATCTTTTATACAGTCAATTGTTTAGGGGAAATTAAGGATTTTTTCACTTAAAATTGTTGGGATGGCTTCTAGAGATTAGAGAAACCTATGTTTTGCCTCAACGTGTTTTCCTTTCCCAGATATGTGCTGATAGGCAAAACTTCCTGAGGAAACAGAAAGTCCACGGGAAATAGACTACCCGAGGCCTACGAAACAAAAGCTTTTCATTGTGTTTAGGAGCTGAGTGCAAAAACTAAACAAAGTGGGCAAGATTTTCATGAAATGTAACCTTAGAAAGCTGTGAAATGCTCCAGAAGTTTTTGAGACTGACCCTGAGAGAAAATGCTACAAATATATTGGATCTAAATTAAAAGGAAGGTCAGGTCACAGCCACGTCTGAATGGGAGATGTAAAGCCCAGTGAATACAAATTGATAATGCTGAGGCGAGAGATGGTTTATTGCTCTTCCCTTTTTCATTTAGGGAACTAGCAATAAAATTGAAATGAATGAGCCAATTTTAGACCTCATTTTCATACAGCATCATTTCTCCTGAAGGTTCACCAAAGATAGAAACCAAAGAGAAAAATAAAGAGAAAATCAACTGATTTCGTCTTCAAGTCATCTTATTGAAGGGGGAAGGCTTGAAATCTTGCCTGAGGAATACTCTTTTTAAAATACAGATTCTGATCTACAAATGGGTGTTTATTCCTATGTGCCTGTGGGAACTTGTGTACTAATGCAGAGCTCGGTATCCATACACACACAAATACATGCATGTACACATACACAATCACACCCCCAAACATGCACTCTATTCTCTCTCTGTCTCTAGCTATCTACTAATATGGCTGTCTATTTATCATCATTTATAAGTCATCTAAAATATGGGCTTCGTTCTGTTTTGATAGCTTTTTTTTATCCTTCATGCTTTATCTGTTTTTCTCACTGATATATATGTCTGCTTTAATTGTCTCCTAGTAGATAAAAGTTGTTGCTTTGAGAGAATTTATACAGAGATTCTACGTGATGCTATTTTTGGAAGTTGCAGACTGTCAAGAACTGTGAAAGGTCTGAAATTTTACCTTACTAGCAAGCTAGAAAGGGAGACTGCCACAGCTTCATGGATGCCAGCAAAAGCCATGAGCCTCTTGGGTCAGAGACAAAGGACTGTATTACTCATTGTGCAGCAGGCCTCATAGGCTTTGTGTTCCCTTTAGTTTCTCTTGACCTCTAGTCCCAAGGGGGCAATGCAGCGCAGCCAGGCTGCTGCACACAGAGTAGGTTTGCAGCCTGGTGCACCTGAGCTGAGGAAACTCGTTCTTTTACAAGTGCTGTTAACAAACATGTTCAACCTTTGCTCCAGAGAAACATTATCTTTATTAGGCTGGACAGCAGGAAAAAACAATAAACATAAACCAGACGAGATAGGGTGTGTTCAGAGGGTAGAAAAAATACAAGTGCCCATCGATACATGAGTGGATTAATAAAATGTGGCATATGTATACCATGGAGTTCTACTCAGCCACAAAAAACAATGGTGATCTAGCACCTCTTGTATTATCCTGGATAGAGCTGAAGCCTATTCTACTAAGTGAAGTATCACAAGAATGGAAAAACAAGCACCACATGTACTCACCAACAAATTGGTATTAACTGATCAACACTTATGTGCACATATAGTGGTAACATTCATTGGGTGTCGTGCAGGTGGGAGAGGGGAGGAAGGGATGGATAAATTCACACCTAATGGGTGCAGCGCACACCATCTGGGGGATGGACATGCTTGAAGCTCTGACTTGGGTGGGGCAAAGGCAATATATATAACCTAAACATATGTACCCCCATAATATGCTGAAATAAAAAAATAAATAAAAAATATAAAAGCATATTGGTTTTACAAAAAAAATTCAAAAAAGCAAAAAAAAAAACAAAAACAAAAAATACCTAAGAAACAAAATCAAAAACAAAAAACAAACAAAAGACCCCCCTGCCCTCTGCCGCAGAGGTTGAAACTCTATCTTCCAAAACTGTTTGCTTTATAACGATCCTTGAAAAGACAGTTCAGAACAAAATATTGCCAATGCCTTTCAGCAGAAACGTGGAAGAACAATCATGAATTATCTCCCAATATGACTTGCTTCTATAGCTGAGCACGCAACATTCCTAAGGGTTCATTTTATTAATAGCCCAAAAGATAAATATTTAGTTACCTGTCAGTTTCCACAGATTTATCTTGTCAGACAATAAGCTTTACTTTTCTTTCTTTCTTTCTTTCTTTCTTTCTTTCTTTCTTTCTTTCTTTCTTTCTTTCTTTCATATCAATCTTGGTACAGAGGCCTCAATCTCTTGCTTCAGTGTTTTGTCTTTTAACACCCTCAATAGTTTTTCAAACATGCCACATTTGGACCTTCCCTTTCTGTCTTTCCTTCTTTCTTAGGCTGCAGTCCCATGCCGTAGCACCTATGTGGTCCTACTGTGTGAACACTGTAGCTCCAGTTTTTATTTTTTGCCACTGTTTGCAAGTGATGAGTCGAGTTGTCTGTATTTCTGATGAGATCTCAGGAGGTGAGGATTCTAGCAGCATCTGACTGTCACATTCTTGGATATTTTCACATTATAAAATGCTCTCCTTTACTCCTTCAAGATCCCTCTGAGTACCCTATATCACTTCATCTCACATCAGTTTCACACTGACAAAAGATCAGGAAAGCATGTTCCGAGTACCTCTGTGAAAAACACAGGTGCGTGTCCAGCTTCTTAAATCTGGGAAAGAAGATTTTTCAAAAAATTGTATGCTATAGGTGGGAAACGCATAAGACAATGAAAATAATCAGAAACATACCCTCACTTTTGCATTCAGAGGAGTTTGGGCTCCTTCAAAATAAACTCCTTGGAAATCATAGACTTACCCCAGTTTTTCTACTTTTGCTCAGAATGTTTTCAGAGTTGACTTCAGTATCTAACATACAGTTTTTGGATTTTCTTCCACAGTAGCCAAGCTTTATCCTTCAATACTAAATGCCACTTTGGAAATAGTTCAAAGTTATTTAGAGACCAATAAAAAGATAGATAAACAGCTGGGTTAAAAAACATAAGTGAATACACATAATGAAACAGACGTCCTTATGTGGTTGAGAAATTGGACCTGAACACAATTCTAGTAGAGGAATTCCAAATGTTTTGGGTTTTCATAGCTTTAGGGGACATTAAAAGTAGCTCTTCTTCTTCAAAGGATTGGGAACTCCTTCGCTGAAAGTATAAATGATAAAGATATGGTAAGGTGTACTCTTTTCTTTAACAAGAATATTTTTAAGCTAAAGATATTATATCAAAATGGAGGGATTTTATCAGTGGACGTGGTCAGGTCATTGCAAGGGCCCATGATTCACCTGACGTGTGGCCTCCATTGTTAGCAAAATGACTCTGTTAATTTCCCCTTCTTTTGTATACTTCCCACCCTCCTTTGCTTTATTTTGATTTTGAAAAATACTTTATTTTGATTGATCAGAAATGATGGACATCTGTGAGTAAATTTCATCATTCACATGGCACTGAGTTAAATTTAGGCGAGTTAGTTAACCAGTCAGCCTAAGTTTACTCAAATATAAAAATGGGAATATTAATACCTGTTTTGCAGGATGGTTTTTAGACTAATGAGATATTTTTAAACTAATGGCAAAATTGAAAGGGAGTTTGCTAAACAATTCTCTCTCCACCCTCCCTTTATGTTTCTGCTTGCCCTGGTCAAGATTATCTTTTATATATCTATTTAATATTTCCTTTAGAACAGAGGAAATGGGTTGAATTTCTAAGTTTATGGTGGCTGAGCTGCCAGCTTCAAATTTATTGTCAAAATGCGTGCAAGACAAAGAGGCAAGATAGAAGAGGAACCTGTCCCCTCTAGCACCTCCCTGTGTGGAATGAAGGTGGATCAGGTAACACGATGGGAATATAGATGGAACCCCCCTCAAGCCATTGGGCTGGGCTTCAATTCTACAATGTTAGCCACAGAAGCTGTTGAAAAATTGTCTCCCCCAATATGTAATCTTCAGTGGGGAACCATCAGGGAAGACATAAGGCCACTCTTCAGTAGGGCGAGGGGAGCTAAGGGTGGCAGTGGAGTCTTCTAAAGAAGACTAAAATAGTTAAGTTCTACTCCTCGGGCTTCTCCACTGGGGTGGTTTCTGGGGACCCTACACCTGAGGGGAGTGGGGCTCCTCAGCTCAGGAGAGCACTGGGGACTTGGAGGGTATGGATTGCGGGAGGGAGTGGACCCCTGGGTAAAAGAGAGTTTTGAAGTTTTGAAGATTCTATTTTTCTTCTTTTTTCAGGCTATGGAAAATATCTGAGGATTTTGTGGAGTAGCACTAGCATTGCACGAATAGTGTCCTTTTGACTGGGGCTTTGCATGAATCCTATCTCCCAGGAATCTGGGAGACACTGCTGGAAGGACGTGAATCCAACAGAGGTGAGCGAAGTGGCATCCTAACAACACAAAATCCCAGATGCGGTCCTGCCTTTGTGATTCTTGCTTTCTGCTCTTGAACTTCCAGAGCTCTTTTCAACTGTGGGCTGGGGATGGGGAGTTTAAATACCGGTTTAAATACTGTGTTCTCCATTGAGTCATGAAACTGTGGAGAAGGAAAAGATAAATTGGGTGCTGTTTTGGTTTGCTTTTGCCTTTGTTGTTCTGTTCACGCATCAGTATTCCGAGACTGGTTGGCAGTACAGCTCTAGTCCTGAGGGAGAAACTGAGAAGGTCTCAGTAGAAAGGAAAAAACTGCATGTACAATCGGAAGGGGGAAAAAAAAAAAAAAGAAAATCTGGAGTTCAAGAAGGGACCATCTAATTTATATCTAGTTCTCAGTATAAAAATATTTTTTTCCAAAATATCTAATATCCTTGGACATTTGCAATTTTTATTTAAAAACATCTCTGTTCATTAAAATAATCAATAACCCTTTTCACTGGCAGAAGTGAGTACAAAAAAAGCATCCTCGTACCCTTCTATTGATCCCTTCTATTGATAAGGCTCCTGGTAGCTGCTGAACGGTCAAAACAAGAACACGTAACTACTGAAGCTCAGTCAAAAAGAGAATGAAAATCAGGGATGCTATAGGGAAGAAATTAGTTAGAGAACCTGGAGCAAAATTGAAGAATTAGGCTCTCATTAGCATTATTATTGCATATTTACAACTGTAGATATAGGTACATCTTTCAAGAAAAGCTTTGTGTTGGTTGCTTTGCCTGTCAACCATTGGACTGCAGTGAACTAATGAACTTGATAGTGCATGTGACCTTTTATCTTCAGTGTAACAGAAATGTGACTCTCAAGTAGGAATGCACAGGTAGCATACAGTGGGAGTGCACAGGTGGTAGCATACAGTAGGATTGCACAGGTAGCATACAGTAGGAGTACATAGGCAGCATACAGTAGGATTGCACAGGTAGCATACAGTAGGAGTACATAGGCAGCATACAGTAGGAATGCACAGGTAGCATACAGTAGGAGTGCACAGGTAGCATATGGTAGGAATACACAGGTAGCATACAGTAGGAGTACACAGGTAGCATACAGTAGGCATACATAGGCAGCATACAGTAGGAATGCACAGGTAGCATACAGTAGGAATGCACAGATAGCACACAGTTCTTGAGCCCCATTATTTTCTGTCCCGGACCTGCAGGCACTGTCTTAGTCTGGAATCGTGGCAGACCTGTGGTGTTATGCACCCTGGTTGCAAGGGAGCTGCTGGTTTGTACGCTCTGTCTGCTCCTGGTGCTTGCAGTGAAGGATTGCTCCAATGGGAGAGCTGTGAGGAATTCTTAATGCGTTATTCCCAAAGCCACCACGGGCGGTACATCATCTTTTCAGGTCATGGCCTTCCCTGGCTTTCCGGCCTGCCTGGCTGATGGGACACAGGAAGGGAGGATGCAATTGTTTTGCAGGCAGTTTCTGGAACTTGGCATATCTTGGGGGCTTTCTTCTACCTTTGCCATTTTAAAAGTGGCATTTTAAGGTGACTGGGATGCCGGTGAATAGCTCTCAGTGTGCATTACTAAATTATGTGGAGAAACCATATTTGGTTCAGGGGACTGCTTTATTTCACAAGGCTTTCTTGCTCACTGCTCACAGTTCTGGTACAGACTTTTTATTTTCTATGGAGCTCTGAAAGACCAATAATATTTTGTCACCTTTTTTATTCTTATCAAATGAAACTGCTTTGGCTGTCAGAACTTTTCTTAACCAATGTTTAAGAGTTTGAGCAACAAAAATATTTGAGACTATTCTTGAATTAGAGATTCAATTTTATTCTAATCAATGCAACCACCATTTGTTGACGTGCACCATATGTTATAAACCCATCCACCGAGGTGCGCAAGGCAGAAGTTTAGAGGCATAGTCATCTCCGACCCACCATATCCAAATCCCCAGCAAATCCTTTCTACTCTATATCTGCGTCAGTCAGGATTCTCCGGAGAACATGTATGAACGCATGTATCTTATTGGTTTTCCATATATATATATGAGATAGGGAGAGAGAGAGAGAAAGAGATAACTGAGATTTATTTTAAGGAATTGCCTCACATGATTGTGGAGGCTGGCAAGTCTGAATTTCATAGGATAAATCAAGAGACTAGAAATTTGGGCAGATTTCTATGTTACGGTCTTGAGGCAGAATTCTTTCTTCTCTAGGTCACTTCAGTTTTTTCTCTTAAGACTATTCACTGACCACATGAGGCCCACCTGTGTTATGCAGGGTAATCTGCTTTACTTAAAGCCAACCTATTATAAATGTTAATCACATCCACAAATACCTTCACAGTAATATCCAGACAAGTATTTGACCAAACAACAGAGCACTGTAGCCTAACCAAGTTGATAGCTATAATTAACCATCGTGATACGCAAAATATCTCAACTCTCTTTACTTTTCTTTATCGTCACTGCTGCTGTTCTTGTTTAAACAACCAGTTTCTTTCACTTGGATAAATGCAACAGTTTT
This sequence comes from Indri indri, assembly GCA_004363605.1. Lineage (NCBI taxonomy): Eukaryota > Metazoa > Chordata > Mammalia > Primates > Indriidae > Indri > Indri indri. The sequence goes on along the minus strand of RJWJ010007810.1, from coordinate 28,697 downwards.
CTACCTGCCCTGTGTCATTCAGTGTACTCTAGTTTGTGCTGTAAGCAAGCCCTAAATCTCAGTGGCTTACATTGGTAGGGGTTTGTTGCTAGAACATTTTATTTGTTGGCTGTGGCTCTATTCCATGTGTTGTCTTTATTCAAGGACCTTTGTTGAAGGAGCAGTCCCTATTTGAGACGTGTTGCTCTCATAGCCAAGGAAGACAGAATAATAGCAAAACAGCATGATGGCTCTTTGCACTTCCGCTCTGATGTGGCATAAGTTATTTGCACATACTTTGTTGGTCAGGGAGGGTCACAGGGCTAATATTAAATCCAATAGGCAAGAGGGGTATCTTTTCACAAGGAGTATTTAAAAACAATAATATACTTACCACAACCTTTCTCTGTCTACTACTCTCCACGATGTAATCAAAAACAGTCTTAAGACCATAATAAAATTGGATTATAACAATCCTCTGCTTTAAAAAACCTTCAAATGGTCAATGCTGTATCAGTCAATGTTCTCCAGAGAAACAGAACCAACAGGATGTGTGTGTGTGTATGTGTGTGTGTGTGTGCATAAAGAGATTTATTATAAGGAATTGGCTCACATGATTATGGAGGCTGGCAAGTCCCAACATCTGCAGAGTGACCCAGACTCTGGACACCCAAGAGAGTCAGTGGTTTAGTTCTAGCCCAAGTCTGAAGGCCTGAGAATCAGGAGAGCCAGTGGTGTAGTTCTGGTCTAAGGCCAGCTGGCTCAAGGCAGGGGAAGAGCCAATGTTTCAGTTCGAGTCTGAAGGCAGGAAAAAAGCCAATGTCCCAATTGAAATGCAGTCAGGAAGGAGGAATCCTCTTTTACTCTGAGAAGGGTCAGCCTTCTTGTTCTATTCAGGGCTTCAACTGATTGGATGAGATCCACCCACATTGGGAAGGGCAATTTGTTTTACTTAGTCTACCAATTTAAATGTTAATCTCATCTACAAACACCCTCACAGAAACACTCAAAATAGAAGTCGTCATCAGAGTCATAGCAGAGAGCTCAGGTTTTATGGTACTCTATAAGTTGAAATAAAAGATTGTCATTTAGGTGATAATACTTTGACTTTATGGCATTGACATAATGCCCTATCATCTGAGCAATAATAGCGTGACCCATGCAGGATGTAGTATGTATTTAAGGTCACTTAATGGATGTGAAAACTGAAGCTCAGAATGGTTTAATCACAGAACTCACCCATGAAGCTGGAGTGGCAGCTTTGCACATGCCTTTTGATGTCCAGCCTAGAATTTTACCTTTTATAGTAAGCACCTACAATCAGTAAATATTAAAAGCATAAAACACATGCTCACCAACTCCACCTTCCTAGAAAGATGTGTGTCTATTTTGATCAGGTACCTAGTGCACCCTGGAGAAGTTTAGTCAGGGAAAGCCAGCCGCGATTCTGTACTGGACATCAATAACAAAACCTATTTTCCTAAATAAAATGAGTTCAGTGTCTTTTCCCCTTACCTTGTGAATCTCAACTGGGTTGGCTGTTCATTTTTTAATTTTTATTCCCACTTGCTAATTGCTTCTGTTTCCCCTCTTATGACAGAGTTTGTAATTATCTTCATGTGACATAATGTTACTTCATATGTGCAAGCGGAGTAGGTGACTGCCCACCAAGTACAATGTCTCCCTTCCATCCCTTGGAAAACTGAGGATTCAATTCTCCCCCTGTCTCACCCCATCGCCTCAACTGGCCAACCTAGACACCAAAGTGAGGTGCTGCTGAGACTTCTGTCTAATTACAGATGTCACCTGGAAAGGAAAGGTGTCAAATCCTCATTAGTCATCAACACAATCTCAGATCAGTTCACCAGGGTGAGGAAATCACAGTGGGATGGCTTTCTGCAAATATCCTTAGTTTATTTACTAAAAATAAGCACTTTTTAAAGAATAGCTATGAATAAAGAAGTTTCTATCAGAAAAAAAGCCTATTCTACAAACTTTAGATTGTGGTTCTCAACTTTGGTTGCACTTTAAAATAATCTGGGAAAATTTCAAAATCCTTGTGTCCAGTCTGCACCCTAACAATATGTCTGAATCCCTGGAGGCAGGACCCTGGATCCAGTGCCTTTATAACCCCCCCAAGCACTTTCGCCAGGAAGCCAAGGTTGAACCACTGCTCTGGATGTTTTCCAGCAGGAATAAAATAACGATTCTAAGCATTGTTTAAGAACTTTTTCTCTGACAATAGAATCGAAAGATTGGGTATTTAAAAAATAGAATTAAAATAAAATTAATCTTTGAATCAGGGGGCTGAGGATAAGGAGTGTGGGGCAATGCCTTTACCTGTAAGTGGCCATAATGCTTTTCTTTAGTGAACTTGCTAATGATGGAAAGAGAAAAAGAACCAAAAAGAGAAGAAACATTACATATAGTGGTGATAAGAACAGGTTTTGAGAAATAAGATTTCATATTAAATATTACTTTTCTCATATGATTAAAAAGAAAAATTGATAATGGAATGTTGATTGCATTTACATTGCATTTCTTCTCACTTTTTAAAATTAAAATATAATATACATACTGTAAAATGCATTCTTTTTTTTTCTTTTGAGATAGAGTCTTGCTCTGTTGCTTGGGCTAGAGTGCAGTGGTGTCATCATAGCTCAAAGTCCTGGGCTCAAGGGATCCTCCTGCCTCAGCCTACTCAGTAACTGGGACTACAGGTGTTCACCACCATGCTTGGCTAAATTTTTCTATTTTTTGTAGAAATGGGGTCTCCCTCTTGCTCAGGCTGGTCTCAAATTACTGGCCTCAAGCAATCCTCCTGCCTTGGCCTCTCACAGTGCTAGGATTACAGGCGTGAGACACTGTGCCCAGCAAATATTCACTCTTTTTGGTATACAGTTCTGCAAGTTTTAACAAACACAGTTTTGTAACTACCTTGTAGATCAATTTTGTTACCCTGCAAAATTACCCCCTTCCCATCTGTAGTCAACCCCATCCCCAGATGCTGACAACCAGTGATCTCTTCTCTATTCTTCTAGTTTTGCCTTTTCTAAATGTATTACAAATGGAGTCATGCAGTTTTGTTGTATTTTTAATAGTAATATTTTGACAGTACATAATTAATGTGTAGATGTTGTACAATAAGCTCTGAAATGATCAAATAATTCCTGCCTGAAGGAGAAGCCTGTCATCCCTAACCATGAAGACTTTCTCGTGAGAGCTACCAGCATTGTAAACAAACATGTATACCTGGAGGAGGTGAACTGCTTGGGAGGGCAGAATTTACCAATGTAAACCAAATTCAGTGACAGATATATTGAGATCCATTTAGAGAAACACCAGTCACATAATTACGCCTAAGGAATTAAAACCCAAGACCGAGTAAATATTTATTTTTAGTTAATGAAAAAGAAGTGATTATTTCGCCTGTTACAAAAGCAGTATATAGTAGAAAAAATAGAACAGGTAAGCAAATAGAAGGACTCCCCCCCCTCCATATTACCACCAATTAAAGAAAATCATAGTGTTTATCCAGATTTTTAAAATATTTCATGCATAGTCATATACACACATTGATGTAAATATATAGAGATATATAGTTTACTTACAAAACTGGGATATTTCTCGTGCTGCTTCATAAAAGAGCTTTCTCTCAAAGCTTTTTACTGAATTATGAATTATGAACAGTTTCTTTGTGCCAATAGTACACAATAGTGGTTGAAAGCACAGAAGAACATGACCTTTGAATGTCAGAGAGACCAGACTACGAGTTATCCTAGCTCTTCCACTTACTAGATCTGTGACCTTTGGCAAAATACTAAACTACTCCAAGCTTCATTTTTTTTTATTTGCAAAATAGGGACAATTATAATTAATTTGCAGTTTTGTTGTGAGAATTAAGATAAAATGAGATAATACATGTAAAGTATTCAGCACAATGCCTGGAAAATAATAATTACTCTTATTCTACCAAGTTAATGAACAAGAAAATCTCAGGATACAATTAAACTTTTTCGGGGCAGTGGTTCTCCTATCTTCATTTCATAAAATTTATTCATCCCTATTCTCCAGCTGAAATTTTCACAGACCCCATAATTTTCTGTTCATTTTTAGGTAACTGAGTCCTCGGTCACTTTAAGCTGTAAATGTATTCTCATTTAGAAATTAGGTTGCCTAGTCTCAGATAATAATCAAAATTTTCAACCTGACATAATGTCAAGTCTTCTCCCAGCCCCTGCTTCGGGCTGGAAGACTTCAATGGAAAAAGAAGATGTGGTAGTTTTTCTATTTTTCTACATCGCGTATCCCCTCCATCCCTGGCCTACCACTCAGTTTCTGATGCTTCTCATATTGCAGTTGGGAAGGAGTGGTAAATGTGTAGAAAAAGTCTTGCTGGAACTAATTGTTATAAATAGGCCTGGGCAGTTACGGCCAGTGGATAGCCAATCTCTTGGGGGCACTTTCTTTGGCTCTTCAGAGTACATGCTGATCCCTCTGCCCTGCAGCTCTCTTGAGCCAGGTGAAAGCATCTCTGTTCCTGGTGGGCCCTTACTGGTCCTTCTTTGCCCCAAGAATCTGGACTTCACCTCCAAGTTCTGGCTGCTTTTGTCTCTCTGCTACGTACGCAGTCATTTTGAATAGACCCATGATGGTGTTCCTCCAGCATCTGAAAACGTTTCTTTCCCTCTGGTCTATGAGAACCCTGGAGAATCCCTTGCCCGGCACAGTGGAATTGTAGGCCTTCTCTTCTGACTCCTCGAATAAAGCTATTAGGAATGTAGAAATCAAGTCAGTGTCATCACTTTAATGAGAAAACTAGTCTTAGGTTGTTACTTGCTCATGGCTCAAACGAGTGAAGGGTCAATCTAGAATTTTCAACAAAATTCATGTGATTTCAAAGATCCATTGTACTATTTTTTTTATAAATACATAATCAGTGCTCAGTAGATAAATGGTGAATCTGCTATGGCCAGGTACAGAAGTGACAGCAAGGAGCCCTGAGAAAAATAGGCAGGACCTATACAATTAAGAAGTAAATGATTTTTCTGAAATATTTGAGAGAACATTGTACTGTTCAGCCAAATTGTAACTGCAGTGATTTCTTTTGAACATTAACTCAGATCACCCAGGATAATTTTTTTCTATTCTTTTTTTCCTTGCATGTGCACTCATGAGCTATTACAGAGTAAATACTCTCACTAAATGAAACACAAGAATTACATCCCGACCACTGGACTTCTGCTAATAAAGTACCACCTATCTTGAGAATAGTCCAGTTAAATAAAATGCAGGCTGTACTGATGCCACAGTGTTCATCAGATTTCGTTTTTAACTACCCAGTCAATGAACCATGTTAATCACTGCTCATTTGAGTGATAGTATTTTCATTCTACATCTGTCTCCACTCCTGACTTGGTATTTGACCAGAAGAGTTGGCCAGTGGTGGAATGGTTTTGAGGTTTTATTTTTTCCTTTTCTTTCACTAAAGCACTCTCTCAGAAAGGCATCTGAGGGGAAGGTTTGAAGGTGGACATTATTCTTCCAGTTTTATTACTCTGCTCCCACTCACATCTAGCGTCTCAGGGCCTCTGGCTGCTAAGAGGCCCACATCCTGATTAAAAAGGTACCCAAGTCAGGTGACATTTTGACTCAGGAGCTGGACATAAAGAGGCCAAAAATAAACATGGTGCATTCAGTATTCTTTTAATATGCAGGAAGCTTTACTTTACTATCCTAGGTAATAATCATGGAAAAGCTGTATGCTCCCAGGGGCATAGGGCTATAAATGATTCAGCTCTACTGATGACCTGGTAAAACCGCACTATTCTTTCTCATCTTTCCTTTCAGAGGGTTAACCATCAGAGATTGATGTAGCTGGTAAAAGTGTTTGACAAATGCTTCTACAAAAATAAAAAAAAATATATATTTTCCAGATATATTTTAAAAACATAATGAATAGAGAATATCTACATACCTTTCTAAATATAATTCTTTCTGTAAACTAGCCAGGATTTTTTTTCTTTTTTTTGTAAATAACAGAAACACAATTGGAACCAGCTGAAGCAAAAAGAGAAAGGAGACCAGAAAGATATCCCAAAGTGTATGTGGACATCAAAGTGTGTAATCAGAACCAGAGGGCATAAAGTCAACTGGGCTTCAGAAGTGGGCCACAGGAATGGAGCCCCTGTGGAAACTAGGGAAACCTTCCTTCTGTGTTTTTTGTCTTGGCTTTTCCTAGTGAATGTGCTTTTCTTACCTTGTGCTGACCCTAAGTCCCCATAGTGGAGTGTAACTTTTAAGGTGTCCATGTTTTTTTATTTCATGACCGAGGAACCCAGGAAAAATTCCAGTCCCCAAATTTCCAAAGCAAGGATCATTTGGCTCAGTCAAAGTCAATGCACCCATCTCAAGAACAATCTGTGGCCCTGGTGACTGAGTCATGCTATGAAATTTTTGCTCCAGTTTAAGACCTAGGGATTGAGATTGTTGAACCAATTCCCTAAACTCGAAAAGTTTTGTAAGGTAGGTGATCTGGGGGCAAATCCAAATATTGGCATCTTATATTTTCAACTTTTCAGGTAGTGCATGCTAACATCTTGAAGTTTTAAACAGAGTTATGAAGATAAAAGGGTGTATGAATAAATTAATGAGAGAATTAAATATGTATAGCATTGTATTAAATGAAAATGCTGCTTGGACTTATTTGGAAAAGAGGCAACATAACAAAAAAGTTAAATGTTGACTCTGGAAGATTTTTTCCTAAATTTAAAATCTGGCTCCACTATTTACTGGCAATGGGACTGCTCTGTGCCCAAATTTCCTCATCTGTGTTAAGGGAATAATAGTATTTAATAGTATTACCCATCTCAATGAGTTATTATGAGATTAAAATGAATTAATATGTATGTAAAGTTCTTTGAACAGTGCCTGGTGCATAGAAACACTTCAGTGTTAATTGTTCTTGTTTTATTTCTTTTGGATATTCAGCACAAGAACTCAGTTCCACTTTTATCTCACCCCACTGAGTTACTGTGAACTAATACAAGACCTGATTTTTGCTACATGAACTTGGATTCGGTTCCTTATATGGGTAGTACTGGCTTTAGTCACCTTTAGTGGGGACTTAGCAGACCACTCGAAGCCCTTAAACTCTTTGACAAAGCAAACAGCACACAACTAAATATTGTCCAATAGCCAGATTAGGTCTTGAATTCATTTTTAACTTTATGACTCCAGATGAATCTATATAACATTGGGGCCTTTCTCTCACCCATTGTACAAGAAGACAGATGCAGGTAAAAATGTTGCCTCTCAGAATTACAGTCATTTTATGCACACATAAAATGAAGAGGCCTGTAGGTTAGAAAATAATAATATACCATTGTTTTCAGCTTCATAAATATGTATCTGCACATAAGTCTTCAAGTTTTCATAGGCTTATGAATAAATACTAGGACATGAATTTGGCACATATTTCTTATTTAGTGTTTATGTGCTTGTCCATCTGTTGTCTGATCATTGGATTATAGAAGAGCACCCATATGGCTGAAAGAAAGACCTGTTTCTACTTCCAAATCTGTTTTCACAAAACAATAGATCCATTTTCAAAGGTTGTCTATGAAAGTGGAAGGGCACTGTGGGACAGGTAACATACAAGAAGAAAATCCCTTCCCTTGGTCTTCTATCACTTTCTCTTTCATTCATACACCTCCCCCCAATATTCACACACACACATACAACACGCACTTCACACACATTCACATAATAAGAAGATCCACACTACCTGAAATTGAAGGAAAAAGCCACATAGCAGGTTGAAGTGCTTATTAGGTTTAGCTGTGTCAACAAACCTTTATAGTTACATGACAGTCTTAAATTCATTTTGACAACCTGGGATCCACATTTAAAAAAATGCATATTAACAAGATAGACTGTGACCAGAGAGAGACAACTGTGCTATTAAGGAGTTCGAAAATTTTATATTTGAAAAATAATGAAAAGAACCAGAAATGCCTTAAGTACTTGTCATTCAGTGTAGCTCAATAGTAAAACTTCCTCATGCCTTTAAAAGTTATAAGCCATATCTTTCTTGCACAAATGTGCTCTAAAATTAATTTTATTTAAATGGTATATAATTGTTTAAATTCTATAAAATACGTATTAAATTGAACAGACATTTGTTCTAGTATTTAACAAGGCATTGTGCTAGGTGCTGGGTGTTGTGGGTGAAGATGATAGGCTTAGCTTTGGATATGAAGCTTTGGGGAGGTGTCAGGATGGTCTTACATAACAGGCAGTTAGATATTCTGGTCTGAGTCTGAATAGAGAAATCAGGGCTAAATGTAAATAGATGTTGATCTAACCTATAAATTATGATTAGCGTAATCAGCATAGTGGGATGAGAAAGGCTCCAGGAAGAGAATTGGGGTGTTGAGTCTGTCTACATTTTAAGAGGAGCTAAAGTTCCGTGTCCTGCCCACTCCCCTTATTCCACTAACTCGTCCTGCCAGTTGGTACCTCTAGTCGATTTCGGTTGGGGGCAAGAGTTGATAGGTATCACTTTTCCATAGGCAGCTTTGGAGCATGAGTGTGTGTGTGTGTGTGTGTGTGTGTGCATGCACACATGCATGCGTGTGCAAGAAGGTGACAGAGCAATAAGTTTTCCTGAGAGGAAAATTGTTAAAATTAATCAGGAAAGTAGAAGTGACAGGAAGAACTAGAGAAGTAGAATGCCATCATTGACACCAAAGGGGAGAAAATGTCAAAAACAGAGAGCGATCAGCAATATCGGATGGTGGAAAGAGGAAGATAACAATGTAAAAAGCAATTGACTTGGATAATTAGTTTATTGGAGTCGTTCTAAAAAACAAGATAAAGTAGAGTGTTAAGTGAAGATCCCATTTTTCAAAGCATGGAACGTACACTGAAGGGGAGGGCGGAGGCTGTTATGAAGTCAAGTCTTTGAGCATAGCTCATTATTTTTAGAAGTTCCTTGTTAAAGGGAAAAGATGAGACAGTAGCTTACTGCAGAGGCAGGATCAGGGAAGGATTTGTTTTAGGATGGAGAATATATAAACATGTTCGTAATCAGAAGGCAAGAAACAAGAGGAAAGTGTCGGATTGAGGCTGAAGGAACAGGGATGATTGATAGACCAAAGACCCAGAGGACGTAAGGATGAAAGGTATCATGATAACAAGAGGAATCATTATTTTACATAAAGACAAAGTAATTCTAACTAACAAAACAAAGTCTGGGTGTGGATCCAGAGAAACTCTGAGGTGAACGGGAGGATAATTAAAATGGCTGATCCCAAGAATCTCATGGGAACACATCTGGTGTTTGGCCTTCAGCCTGGGCACGAGCAGACATGAGTCTGACCAGAGATTTGTAGAACTGTGGGTTGGATGTGAATTATATCTGAGGCATGTCAGCATTGAGCAGCACTTATGTTACTGTGTAAAGCGATAGTTTTGTTGCTCAGTGAAACCTTATGACAGACAAAGTCTAAGCCTTGTAAGTATCGCTGGTCCAATGCTGGGCAATCTTGCCTCACGTGCATCTGCATGGCAGGGCCCCGCATCTCTCCAAGCATGACTACTCTGCATTAACTTTCCACGAGCAGTTCTGACCAAGGTCTGCTAAGGCCACTGCTGCTCTTTGTGAAAGCCAGCAATGTTTTCAATTCTTTTTGGAGTCTGTCTGGACGAGTGAGCAGACAGCCTGAGAAGATAACTGAGGATGCAAAGCAAAAATAACATATGACTAGAACAAGCCGAATTTGAAATTAATTTATACTTCAATGATAAAGTTGAAGAAGGTAATCTATTATGTACTATTTGGCAAACACTGGGTAACTGTGAATAAGTTAGAAATTCCTGTTGGTATCCGAAGTCAGAAAAAAATTGTCAAACCAAATTAGGAGAAGCCCATGCTAATGAATTAACCACTATATAGATTTGCTTCTTAATTTTTACCTTTCCACATGATGCAACACCTCATCATCTAGATAGTCTAAATTTCACCCTTAGATTACATCAGATGCCCTGCAAGTTGCATCTTATTGTCTAGAATCACTTTTACTGGACTGTGCTTTGGTATTTTGCATTGAGATACTATGGAGAGATTGTATGAAACATTCCCTTTTCACCTCTTGTAGGAATATTGTTGAAGTTACTGCTCACCGCAGCAAGCAATGTCTCCTTGTACAGGCCCATGAGAGTAATTTTTCTTTGGCCTCAGGGCTGAAGTTGAATTTATTCTGAGCAACTGGAACATTTTTGATTCTATGGACATTGGGGAAATTGTAATTGGTTTTGATTTCTTTTTTGCTTTGTCTACGTATCAACTGAGAATGCTTTTTAGCTTTAATTATTTACAATAACTTAAATAAGTATGTTTTTATTTTTCTTTTTACATAGCAAAAAGTCCGAAGGTAAGTGACTGCTGGGGTTGGTTTAACATCTCATGTGAGGACCAATGTCTATCAATTTCTTTCAGACACAGAATGGCTGCTGCAGCTCCGGCCATCATTCTAAACTTTGATGTGTAACAGAATCACCTGGGAGCTGAGAAAGAACCCAGAGTCTCAGGCTCCTTGAAGGAGAATAGGGCTTGGACCTCTCATGTGTTTACCAGGTTCCTACATGATTCTATCAATACTATTGACCAAAGCTTGAGACCCACTGCAGTAGTGCCTGCCACTCAAGGCAGGAAGGAAAAAACAAAGCGGGTCTTTACCTGCTTTAGGCTCTGTCTTTTTAGCTGGAAAGAAAAATGTTCTCAGAATCACCCCAGCCCAATGCCTCTTAATTCTGTTCCAAGGAAGGCTGGGTAAGGACCTAAATTTCTAGAGATTAAAGAACTCTGTCTTCAAACCCAAAATTTGATGTTAAGGAGGAAGCAGAGGGATGGGTGTGAAATGGGCGAAGGTCAGTGGTTTGGGCCCAAATTGCCTGTAGTTATTATGCAGAAACTTATTCTGTATTTTTTATGTGGTAAATTTATTCTGAATTAATTTTGCTTTTCTATTTTTTTTCTGATTTTTCTATTAAAAAGATTGTTAAATTTGAATTTATATAATGTATCTTTACCTATGTTGATCTATATGGTGACCATGATGAAATTCTTGTACTCTCTGCTGCAGGATGGCCACTTGCCTTATTGCCAGCAAAGAATCCAGGGGCGGTGATATTCTGCTCTCTAAGCTGCCTCGGAGCCACAACAAGGAGAATGCACACGTGTTCCATTTTCCACTTATGTTCTGGGTTGTAAAGCAGGCTGATTGATTCACAGCATCAAAGTAGAGCTGAGGCTCCACTTTGATTAGGCATAACTTGGGATTTGCCTCTTCTGGCAACTCTCTTTTAGCCTAAGTATGAACCCTGGTTATTTCTCGATATTTTGTGGCTCCAGCTCATTAGATCACAGCCCTCACTATGAGTCAGAAATCGTCTGAAAAACACCAATGGTCTGGCCCGTCCCCACTGGAAGTGAGGCCCAGGTATCCAGGTTTCTATTTAAAAGCTCCCCAGGTGATTCTAACTGGCAGTCAGTGTTGAGGAGCGACTGCTCTGGCTGATAGACTGATAGATTCTCTGACCTGACTCTATCTTTTGTGCTCTGACTTCGGCGTGGTCCATCTGATTCTATTCCTAATTTTAATTCCTGTTTGCAGGTCTCACTCTCAGGATCTCTGTCCTTCTGTTCCCAGATGTTAACCTGATTTTTATTTGTGACAGCTCTTTTAGGTCTAGATTGGTTTCCCTGACCCTAGACTGTGGATTCTAATTAACCCTGCTTTAGCATTTCAGCGGCAAGAGCTGAGCTCCTTTTTCTGACTCTCAGTAGCATGTCTGCTCTTCCCACTGACAGCCAGAAAGTGTGGGAAAGTCTCACACTTACAGGCTTACAAACTGCATATAGGGAGGCAATTATTGACCCTGCATAATTGCAATGTTCCATCTTCAGGAAGCTTTCTTTTCTTTGCTCCATCCTATTTCAGCTGCAGTTCAGGGAAGTTCTCTTTTGGTCCCGATCAGTTTCTAGTTAAACTCCTCTCCTAAGCAGCCTCTTTTTTTTTTTTTTTTGGTCTTTTTTAAAAAAATTAACATGGGTACATGACAGTTGTATATCTTTATAGAGAGCTGGTTGATTTATCCTCCCAGTTTCTAAACCTGGAAATCCTCAGGATTCTGCTCTCCCTTGTAGTTCTCTACTAAATCATCTTCTTCATACTGGAATTCTTGCTACCTTAGTCTTTCTCCTCCTAGATTAATTTTCTCTTGAGTTTTAAACCCCTTTTCTCATCAACTTTCTTCGGATTCTCAGCCCTCTAGTTATACCCTGTATACCAAGTTACCTACAGACACCAAATATGCCTCAAATATAGGTAATCAAATTAGAGGGTAAACACCCAGGCTTTGGAGTCAAACAGCCTGGTCTCAAATCCTAAATCTGTGACTTCAAAGCTTCCTCATTTAGAAGATGAAGTAATAATAGGACCTAATTTGTAAGATTATTAGTAGAAGGAAATCAGACGATGCAAATAAATTTTAGATTTCCTAATACATAGTAAGTGCTCAAGAAATATTAGGCATTTGCTGCAGATGCTGAGATGGAATTTGAACCAAATGCATTCGTTTATTGAGGAGCGACACCCATGAAAAGAAGCAGGGAAGAAGTTCACCTGAGATGCTGCCATGCTGAGTTTTCAAGTGAATATTTTAGAGTCACACTGTTAGAGTCATTCTGTGTTGGGTAGAAATGGTTGGGCCTTTAGATGCTCTGAGAGTCACCAGATGCAGCTGCCACGGCAAAGCTGTGGCTGTGGGTGAGGAAGCTCTCTGCAGGTGAGGGCAAACCCAAGGAAGCTGACCACTGCAGGCTGTTTGCAGTTGACACTCCTGGGCTCTCAGCAAGTCTTCACTGAAGGAGCAGACGGTGCCTCTCATGTGGAACACAGTACTTCCCTTCTACCTCTGGCTCGCAGGAGAAAAGTGCACCTGTCTGGTGTGCACCTGGGCGTGGTGAGGTGGTTATTCCTCACATTGCCTATGTTTACAAACAATGTGCTCTCTGAAATTCCCTACTGTCTTAGTTCACTCAGGCTGTTAATAACAGAATACTATAAACTGGGTGGCTTACAAACTACAGAAATTTATTTCTCACAATTCTGGAGGCTGGGTGTGCATGCTCAGGGTGCTAATAGATTTGGTGTTGGATGAGGGCTTTCTTCCTGGTTCGTAGATGGCTGTCTTCTTGCCGTGTCCTCGCATGGAGGGAGGAGCAAGGCAGCTCCCTGGAATCATAAGGACACTAATGTCATTCACGAGGATGGAATCTACAAAAAGTCCCACCTCCTAATATCACCGCTTTAAGGGTTAGAAATTCAACAGTTGAAAATTAGGGGGATACAAACATTCAGACCATAGCACCTATCAACAAATCTGCAGACAAACAAGGCACTTTGGAAGCCTGAGGATATGCATAATTCCCAATTATTATAATAGATGTCTAGGCTGCAGTCTAGGTTTTTATTATCACAAATAATAAGACAGAGAAGAGGGAGGTAAACGTAAAAGTGGGAAGGGGGTAGTTTTAATTGTGTTTCAATCCTCAGGGCTTTTTCTGAGGTAGTTCCTAGAGGTTCTGCTAACACAGCCTGTCAGCAAACAACAGCGTTTGTGCACAGAGCTCCCAAGACTCCACTTTCCAAAATTGCTCAGGCTACCACTTCATAATTTATAAAAATGCCTAGTTTCAATAGCCTGCAAGAAATTTTAGAAGACAAATCTAATCATTGATTTATAGCTTACTTTCCAGGGTAACTAAAATTCAAACATGATTTACTTAAGATGGGCATCCCAGTTTTAATAAATGTTTGATTTCTTGGATACTGTGGTCTTTGTCTTCATTCCCTACTCTAAACTCAGCAGGAACTGGATTAATTTCTACAGAAATATAAACAAAACAATTTTTTTTAGCAGGTTTGGGTAAATGTTTGCTGAGTCCCTTTGGCCTGAATGGCTGTAAATACACAGCATACTTAATCAGACCTCTATGGAGCTTCTTGGTTGGGAAATGGGAGACCATTAGAATTTGGACGGTCTACACAAGAACAATTATTCCTGAGGTTGACCACGGTAGCGCATTAGTGCGTTCTTAAATCATATTTGTCAAGCAGAAAATACATCTCTGGTAGCTTTAGCTGCAATCAGAATTAGGTCCTTATCATCTACTCAAAGGTAGAATAGTTTAGCAATGACAATTACAAGCTTTGGAGTACAAAAATCTGGGTTTGAATCCTGGTACTGAAAAACTGGCTGTAGGACTTTAGACAAATGGCTTTGCTTCTCTAAGTCTTAGTCTTCTTATCCAAAAACATGAGGATAATAACCTCTAACTGTGGGGCTTCAACGTCTACTTTCATGCTTAGCACACTAAATATTCAACAAATAAGTGGAATCAACATTATCCTCACTGTCATCTTTCCTTTCTTTCACCCTAGCGATGTTCATTTTTCTTTTAAATGAATTCATATTTTCACTCGTATGAGGTTTAGTTATTTGTCCTTTTCATTTTTCTTTTGGGTAAGTCATATCTTTGTCATTCCCAGGGTAATTCTTGCGCCCCTGGTTTTCGTTGATGGGAGCAGTGCGGTGTGCAGTAGCTTGTGGGGTGGGGGTGAGGGGCTTGGACTGCATCAGTTCTCAGTGGTTTTCAAATGATGACATCACTGTAAATGATTAACTTAGTGACTATATTGGACTAAATTAAGTTTCTTGGGGATCCTTGGGAATAGCTCTGGTTTCTGCACAATTGGCCAGGTGCTCTTAAAGTCCCCAGTGGCCATTCACATGAAGCCTTCCAGAGTAAGGAACCTCAGCCTACCTTGCAAGAGATTAACTCCATCTTAGTTGGAACCAGAAGGATTTCTCTATGGGCACTAGAGATCTATACTAAAGAAAATCTGAATCTTTCTTACAGTGTTGAAGCATTTTTAGCCTAAATTTGGGTTGGGACCAACATCAATTGATCTTGCCACCTCTCCTAGCTTCCTATCTGTACTTTTACAATTTTTTCCCAACATCCCTCTCCATGGCTACTGTTCTTGCTTTGTACACTTTTGGGTTAAAGCAAGATAGACATGTTAGTGACCATGGGGTAGACTTGAGACACATGTGGTGGCTGAAAATGGATCAAGCAAATGTGTCAGATACAGACAAGGAATTCAAGGACTGTTCCATGGTCCTAATGCTTCAATCATCATACTCTGAAGCCCTTAGTGTTGAATGGAATAGTGTCTCTGTGTTCACTGCTCTCCTCTTTGCTTCTCTATTAATCTTATCCCAGTTCAGAATAGCTTTAGGATGATGTGTTCTAGAATAAGGCTACTGTGTTCAAATCCTAGTTTTGCCTCTTTTATCTCTAAACTAAGGGCAATTGTAATACCTATCTCAGGGGGTTATTATAAGGATCTGATGCAGCAATACCTGTAACATACTTAGGAGAGTGTCTGGCATGATAACTACTGGCTGTTAATATTTTATTATTATAATCACTCACATGTAACACTCTGAGCTCAAAATAGGTATCCTAGCCAGGTTCCACTGAGATCTGGTTTCTTTTGGATTACCAGCTTATGGAACAATCCTCCTCTAGTTCAGGCAAAGAGAGCTTTTACTGAAAGAAAGAGATGATACAGCTTAAAGTCATCCTCATAGCATTATGAAGCACATGCAGATGAAGTCTATTCCATAAAGTTACAAAGGGAGGATAAATGCAAACCTGGAAATAACCCCCTTACCAAGCCCGATGGCTTTGTAACCCAGTGTAGAAACCCCATTCCTTTCCTCATCCCCTCTCTCAGTAGATCTCGATGCAATAATAGTTCAAGGGATCAAGCCCCCAATAAAGGGCATAAGAAAATATTAGTTAAACAGAATTAGAGGAATGTACAAAAGTTTGTTTTTCAGTGACACCATTTGAACCACTGCTGAAATCATTGACTTGCTACACCAACAAATGACCAACACAGGTGTTCTAGAAGAATACTTCTAATGTGATCTTATTTTGCATAAATATCTCAGAGTTAAAGAGGCTAAGGGTAGAACAAATATATAACTATAAAGTAATAGAAAGAAAAGGCACTAACAATACTGATTCATTAACTAGATATTCTGACCTGTTAGCCAGTGCTTCCCACCTCAGTCTACATTAAAACAAAAAGGTTGTAAGAAAGCAGTGAATCAAAATGGCTATAAATGTAAGATATATATTTTACCATAATTGCCAAGATATTTAGGAGTAAAGGAGTCATAATATGAGTTAAGTACAATATGTGACATTTGATTGTGTTTAAAGGTTAATATCTGTTGTTGTTTTAGACATTCCATTTTAGCATAAGGTCATTACTGCCTTCTTCACCTGTTGTGCCAGTACCTGAAACCACGTCATTGTCTCTACTACTAATCAAGTTTCCCTTAATCCTCCTTTTTCAAATCTAAAATAATAAAAATGTGCCCCCTACTCCTTAGTTCAAAATATTCTTAATCCGTCTCTTGGATATCTGAACAGAGGCATGTGAAAATACAAGATAATATATAATCCTCCCAATGCACAGAAGGCAAAGTGACCATTGATGTTAAAGGCATGAATAATTCAAACATTACTATGCAGTATGCAGTACACATGTGCATTAAGTAAACAAATCCTTTAGAAATGTCATGCATATCTTCTGGACAAAAGAAAAAGAATTCCATTTTAATGAGATCTGAAAATAGTATGGAATAATAGTGATATACCATGGAAGTTATAATAATAACTGGCTCTTGCCAATATGATGAATCAACAATGATCTCACACCCTGGAATTTGGATAATGACATTTGAGAGAAAGAGTTCTGTATGTCACTCTTAGTGAATAAACAAACAGTCTTGAAATTCACTATTCTTTGAATTATAGGAACAAAGCCCAAAGCATCTTTGTGGAATAAGCTTGAACAATAAAATGTGAAACATTCCTTAAACATAAACACAATGCTTGAAGGCATGAATATTTTCTTCCTTGTTCATTTTTTGCTTTTCTCGAAAACAATTCACCTCTGATTTTATATTATGCCATATATTTCACTCCAGCTAATAATTAACTTATTTCTGGGTAAAGTAACCTGGGAAATGATAGAATGGGACTGTTAACAATACCTCAGGAAGACATGGTAATGATTTCTCTCAGGCGTTTGTCTGAATAAATAAAAGAAGAATATGGCAAGGAGGAAGTAAATCCGATAAGCATTAAATGGCAGTGTTGCTTTTAGGAAGAAACAGCATGAATAATTTATCCACTACATCAGCGAATATATTTAGCTGTGAACTGTGAAGGTGAGCGCATGGGCCACGTGTTCCTCTTGCGTCATTGGAGCTCACGACCACCGGCGTCTTATCACTAGCCTTTCCAAGAGCTATTTTAAAACAGATGTGACGATTTTTTCCTAACACAGTAACAAAGAAATATTTAAAAGATTTTGTTGCCTGAATTTACAGAGACTTTATCCAAGGAGGGAAATTCTTCAATAAAGAGATATGCCATTAAGAAGGCATTTTGCATTCCTAAAGACTATTTGCTCCATGATGGATTGACCCTTGCTGTGAAATAACTTCCTCTGTGTTCTGCAGTTCTCCAGTGTCCTCTTTTAGCAACTTGTTTCTGGCCTCTCTAGAGGTCCATTTGTTCAAGAAACAACAATACTAGTAAGGACTGAAAAGTATGCTCCAGAGGCAATGGTGCCATTGCTGCAGCAAGTGGGATAGTACTTTTCATTCTAAATATATGCTCTCCTGTACCATGGCTGTCTGTCGTGGGTTAGATTGTGTGCCCCACAGATAAAAGTCCTAACCCCAGGTATCTGTCAATGTGAACTTATTTGGAAATGGAGTCTTTGCAGATCAAGTCTTGACTTGACTTTATCAAGTCAAGATAAAGTCATTAGGGTGGGCCCTAATGCAACATGACTAATGTCTTATAAGAAGAGGAGAAGAGACCCACACATGATCACACCGGAAGAACACCACGTGACAATGGAGGCAGAGATTAGAGTGATGCTCTATAAGCCAAGGAATACCAAGAAGTACCAGCAACACCAGAGGCTAAGAGAAAGTCAGGGAGCAGATTTTCCCCTACAGCCTTCAGAGAGAGACTGGCTCGACATCTCAAATACCTTGATTTCAGATATCTACTCTCTAGAACTGTGAGAGAATAGATTTCTGCTGCCTCATTTTTGTTGCAGTAGCCCAAGGAAACTAATCCATTAATTAAATTAAAATCTCCAGAATGAGAGGCTATGAGTTAGTGAGCATATCAAGATAAACTAACAATACCTGATATGGATATTAGCCAAGGGTGTGAATATTTATACACATGGGTTAACAAAAGGGTATATTGCAGTGATCACTAAGTATGTGCAAGGTCTAGGTTGACCAAGTTTGTCTCAGTTTGTCCAGGCAGTGATGGTTTCTACTTACTTTCTGGGCATAAGAACTAATAGGACCCTTTTCACTTTCAAAATATCCCAGTTTGGATGATAAATTATGGTCACTCTACCTATGTGTGTACTATTAAGCACTTAACAAAAGAATAAAATTTTACCACTGGTCTTTCCCACTTTTGATTTAAAAATGTAATTTCTAGTATCACAGTCCCATCAATACTTCAGTGAATTGAAGGTTTAAGATTCCGAGGGCCTGGGTCACTCCAGGCTTAATTCACTCCAGGACTCACAAAATTTACACTTTTCTTATCTGAGTCCTTGGGGAAATAATGTTTCAGTTTGTTTACATCAGTTGGAATACACGCAACTAGTCATACCTGGGGTAGGGCATGGTGGTGGGATAGCAACTGAATTGAATTGCAACACGGTATTCTGAGCTATATGACTCCTTTCAGTCATTGTAAAGTGATTGAGATTGTCAATGTGGACTCTGCAAGAGTCAGAGGGACACATGGCCCCTATTCCTGGCCTCGTCATAAATCCTTCTTGACCTTGAATAAATGTGTCTTTGCCCTCAATTTTCCCACCTGAGAGGTGAGGGCTGTAGTAATTGGCTTTTTATTTTCTTTCTGTGTGTTGATTAATTAGAGAATACTGGTGAAATGCCTTGAACAATTTGAGGAAAACACTTTGTATGTTCCATGGCTTTATGATGGACCTATGTGGAATTTACTAGTCAGTGGTAGGACAGATTAATTCCCATTTCTTGTCAGCTGCATGCTTGTTATATTACCATGCCATTCTCCTGGTGAAGTGAACAGTATACAAAAAATGCTTTTCACGGTGCCCACAAATCTTTGTTCTCTCTTTCTTTGCCTCTTCTGTATACTGTGTTCAATTTAAAACAAAGCAACTGGCATTATTTTCTTCTAGTGACTGCTTTTCACCTCAACTCTGCCTTCTGAAGCTAAGACAAGGTTCACCGTTTCTTTCTACACTTATGACTGTCAATCTAAAGCCTTCGAAAGGCAGTAGGGATGTTGCTGAGTGTAAAATCCTGATTGCAAATTATTGATATTGGGGCAGTATGATGTTTCCCAGGGTATTTGTAAATGTAGGTGTGGGCAAGGTAGTCTAGCGTGATCGTTAGCATCAATACCCTGCACTGCTCTTCCTCTGTGTTCATGAAAGCCCTATGAGTAACAATACCATTGCAATGACAGCATTATATTATAACTTTATAATTATATAATTATAATTATGTAATTCCAACAGATGGTGAGTTCTCGAAGTTTAAAACTGCATTTACTTATATATTTTTTATCTCCAGTACTTTCCCAAATACTGCAAAATAAGTGGTACTCCAGGCACATTTGTTGAATAAATGAGTAGTAAGCTTTTAAAGGACAACAATTGGCTGGTCATTTAATCAGTGAACAGGTGTGGAGGCTTTGCAATGTGTCAACTTGACTAGGCTGAACTAAGTTTACAAGATATCCCTTTTCTGAAAATTTTGTTTTAGGATGATCCATGAGAGATGTTTCTGCATGAGATTTAGAGGGACAAAATGAAGCAGCAGCCACACTGTTTTTTAATGATCAAAAGTTTGAGGCAAGATCATCAGATGCTTCTGCAGCTCACAAACATTGTTGCTGATCTGCTGCCTCATCCCCTTGGTGCAGGATGGCAGCCAGGACTGCAACTGCTTCTTACCTGCCCCAGACCCTCCTTGAGTTTCCCCAGCTTGTTTGTCACCTGTGTGTTTAGCTCCATGATGAAGGCACTGGCATCACTTGTGGAATACTCTTGACTTCATATTTGGAAGCGTTAAAAACTGACCTTGGTTCCAGTATGTCCTTGTGGGGTCCAGCTTGTGCTTGTGGGTTCTAACTTGTCCCTGTTTGACCTCACCCTACAGCCATCCAGCCTTCAGACAGCCTGCCCTGTGGACTTCAGGCTCCAGGATCAGATGCAAAGACAACAGCCTTTCCAACACTGCTTAACTCCCACAATTTTGCAAGGTCAAATCCTTGTAACAAATCTTTTTACACACACACACACACATAGTACACTTCCTACTGGTTCTGCTTCTCTGATTAAACACTGATTGATATAGGTGGTCTAGGAGACCTTATAGGTAAATTGTCTAAGAGCGCTTCTGTGTGTGTGTGTTTGTGTGTGTGTGTATGTGAATGACTGAGACAAAGGCACTATAAGTTAAGGTAGTACTAACTATTGGAATAAACATCTTTAAAACAACCTCAGCAATGTAATACAATAGCATTTTTTTCTAGCTCTGCAAAAATCTAATGTGTATATTTCTGTCTGTTGGGGAGAGGAAACATTGTTTTCTACTTATTTAGAAACCTAGGCCTGAGGAGATTCTTCTATCTTCAAGAAGTAGCTACAGAGGTTTCCCTGGACAACAACAGTTAGCCAGTAGATGGGATAAGATATGGGGTAGAATATGCCTGCCTGCTTCCTTAGCACTTCAAGTTAGAAGTGACACTCGCAGTTCTGTGTATATTCCATTGGTGGGAACTAGCTCCATGACACCACTTAGGAGCAAGCGGTGGTTCCGGGAAACAGAATCATTGTGAAGTGGGACTTTCCCAGCTGTAACTGAATAATAGAAGGGGAGCACAAACGTTTGGGGGAACAGCTAGCTAGCACTTCCTCCAGAATCTTACGTTAAAAATATTTATGAAATTTAAAAAAAAAAGAAAACCTCAATCATCTTTGTTTGTTCTCGAATTTCATCCTGGTTCTAGCTTGCTTGGAGCAAAACATGAGAGTCAGTCTGTAGAAAGCCAGAGAGGAGGATCTGGCCAACTTCAGGATGGCATGTTCCATTGTATCCTGAGATGAATGGATGGCAGCCCAGCTTGCAGCCACCTTAGAAGGAGATCTGGCCCTCCGAGATCAAGCCAAAATTGAAATATTCATCTGAAAATTCTATGCTGACTGCCAACACCATTAACATCCAAGTTCCATCTGAATGTGTCTTGAAGGTAGCTGGCCAACTCCTGGATGCAGCAGCTCCACCACAATTCCATCCCTTTGTTGCTTGGAGTTAGCAAGTTGCACGTACAGACATCACTGTCTGGAGTAAGCAGTTATGTACCAAGTTTTGGTACACCTTTTGGAATAGGTTGGCTGGCTGAGTTTACAGGCCTTTCTTCTTCCTTCCCTCTAGATTTGGGGGCCTTTGTGTGAAAGTTGAAGTCAACTTTTACTTAAATCCCATTCTACTTTCTTTAAATATCCTTTATATTAAGTATTTTCAGTTTTCCATACAAATAAGTGATTACAGAATTGCAATTTAGAAAGAAATCAACATCTAATTAGAACTTGCATATGTTTATGTTTTTTCTCCATTTATTCATTTGTATGTAAAATTGTTTTTCATTTCATTTTTTTCCTAATATGATTTTCTATTTTGGCATTTTCCCCTTATGCTTGTTTCATGAGCTAAGATTTTGTGATTTAATACAAATTAAGAGACTATCAAAGAGGCAAGATTTACTAACGACTGGGTATAATTCAACAAGCTGCACAACTGCTAAAAATCTTTTTCTGCTAAAAGCAACAATCTGATAAATTCTTAACTTATTGACAATTTTTTTTCTCTCCTAAGAAAGAGGTAACAGCAAGAGTTACTCTTTTGCACTTAATTCTAATAAAGAAAGATGTCTGTTTGGTGTCATCAAGGTAAGGCAAGACTCAGAAGGTACCCGTGCCATCTTGGAGTTTAAATCTCCAAAGGAGGGAATGCTGAGCCTAGAAAAATGTGTGAACTAAAGCTTAGACAAGCATATTTCTATAAATTCAGGAAAAAATAATCCAATGACCAGATTTAGAGAGGAAAGTAGCTCAAAACTGTTAAGAAGCTTTCAAAAAGAAAATTTTGCAACCTACTCACAAATTATCCATGAAGAGGAAAAGAGGCATCTAAGAATTCATAATGATTATAAAAAAATTTTCAATTCTAAAGAACACTTAAATAAAGGAAAAGAGTGATGCAACCAACATGGTTATAGAAGAGTGGCAGAGCATATAATAATGGTATTAGAAAATCTAAAAACCCAGGGTCAACAAAACTTTCCACAAATTCAGTAGATCTATGACATAAATGGCATTATTTACCAGGTACAAGGGGATTCAAGACTGAGTTAGTCATGCTCTTTGTTTTCAATAAATTTTTAATCAGTTGTTAAGGGAATAAAAATGTGGTTTTAAACATTTTAAAGAGTAATAAAATATCAAAGATGGAAGTTTCATGGTTTTATCAAGAAACTGAAGTATAAAATAGTAAAAATAATAACTTTTTGATTAATAAGAAAGGTTTAAATTAGCAAGATCTAATTTCAGTGTAAAATCCAGCATTTAAGTTAAAGAAATCTACTATACTAGTAAAAATATTTTATAGCTGCCCATACAAAAATATCTAGGAATTTTGCATGACTTAAATTCAATGTAAGAGGGCAGAGTGAGAGGCTTTCAAACTAATATAAATTTAGATTTTACCAATAGAAGGATAGAATTCCAATGATTAGAAATGAAGTTCACAATGTAGTTTGAGCTGGTCATACATAAAGTCTCAGATTTACAAATGAATATATTGGGTTGCCTGTTTTAGGTGATGCAACTTGTTACAGACCAACCCTTTCAAAGAGAATGATTAACAAATGGACAGAATACCACACACACACACACACACACACACACACACACACACACACCCCATTTGAAGACTCCTCAAGCAACCGTGACTTGAGGTACCAAGATTCCAGAAATAAGAGACACAAAATGAGATAGGCTTAGAGTTCTGTGAAATTTTCTCCCTTGAGGCATTTTAGCAAAAGTCTAAAAAACTGACTATCTGTGGAAGTTGAGGGGCTAGGGTTTTGAACTAAACTTTCAACAGTCTCACCTGAGACTCTAAAGCAAGGCTACTAAGGCAAACAAGACTTAAGAAATGAAGATTTTAGGTCACCTAAGTGCACATATAGGAGTAACATTCATCAGGCGTCAGGTAGATGGGAGGCGGGAGGGAGGGATGGGTATATACATACATAATGAGTGGGATGAGCGTGTCCTGGGAGATAGACACGCTTGAAGCTCTGATTGGGGTGGGGAAGAGGGGAGCAAGGACATTATACGTAACCTAAACATTCGTAGCCCCATAATATGCTGAAATAAAAAGAAAAGAAATGAAGATTTTAGAGAAAAGGAAAAACATATTGAGGTGAGCCCAATGGTCTGAACTGCATTTCCCCTTGAGGAATTTTCCAATTCATAAAAAGTGCAAAAGCAAAAGGCAACAGGGCAGAGCAGAAATGTCTGGCTAAGAAGTTGGGAAACTGAGCCCAGTTTCCAACAGTCTCAAAAAGGTGTGAAACTAACTTGGAATCAAAACCTGTCAGGGAAGGGGGTTCACACTTCCAGTTAGAACTCCTGTATATCTATACTCTTAAGATTAAGATTAAAGAAGAAATTAACCAATATACATAAAAGATTAAAACTGATCTTCAATCTAGCTACATCCCAATCTGGATTAAGATGACATGCCCCTATTCTGAATGTCAGCAAGACAGAAAAAGTAAATTCTATCTGAATAAAGGTTACATTAGTTACAACCTTAAATTATCTTCACACTTTTTCACACAGAATTATTGGCCTACCATGCAGACTAGGAAACAGAAACAAATGACCTAAAAAGAGAAACAAAAAATAATAAAAATTGAACCACAGGCTGTTCAGATATTGGTGTTAATAGAAATGGACTTGAACATAATAACTTTGATTAATATGTCAAAGAAAGGAGATGAGAAGATGGATAACTTTACCAGAGAATTGGAATCTATAAAGACATTAAATAGAAAAATGTATAAGCAAAAAAATAGACTAATTAAAATTAAGTACACCATAGATTGTTTAATTGCAGATTAGACACATAGAAGATTAGCAAAATGGAAAACAAGTCAATAAAATATATTAAAACCGAATGAAGAGAACAAAAAGCAGAAATATGTAAGGAAATGCAAGAACCATATAGGGCATAAATAAAGATAGAGTTATTTGATTCCAGAGCAAGAGTTGCCAAACTATGGCCTGTGAATTGACTGCTTGTTTTTGTAAATACAGTTTATTGTAACATGGTAGTGCCTACTCATTTATGTATTATTTAGGACTCTTTTGGGGTTACAGTAGCAGAGCTGACTAGTTGTACCAAATGAACTACAAGTACAAAATGTTAACTATCTGGCTTTTTAAGAAAAAGTTTGTCAAATCCTCCCTTGAGGACCCAACTGATCTCCTCTAGCCAATGTGATTTTGAATATACATACTTTTACATGGTGACTTTTTATTGTTATTCCCCCAGAAGAAGTGAAATGAATAGAAAACAAAGAGCAAGATGCTAGGCTTAAATTAAAATATGTTAGTAATGATATTGAATTGTTGGACTGAATAAAAATTGAAAATGTGAAGTATATGCTGTTTACAAGAGACATACTTAAATACAAAGACACGGAAAGAGTCACAGACTAGAAAAGATATACACCCTGTAAACCTAAGCAAAACACATAGTCATGAACCCCACACATACAGATGTGCACACACATACACCAAGATAAATGTTGCACTGTTCCTATCAATGTAGATTTTAAAGCAAGAAACATTATTAGTGATAAGAAAAGATGTTTCATTATAATAAAATGGTCAATCTACCAGGAAGACATATCAGTTCTAAACTGAATAGCCTCAAAATATGTAAAGAAAAAATGGATGAGACTAGCAAGAAAAATACACAAATTTTGCAATCATAGTAATTTTAATGCATTTCTCTCAGTAACTGATGGAACAAGCAGACAAAATCAGTAACTATTTGAAATATTTGAAAAATACAGTGAAGAAACTTGACAATGAGCATATATAAACACTGCACACAGCAACTTCAAAAAACACATTCATTACAATTGCATATAGAACATTTACCGAAATTGACTTATCATGCAGTTTCAACATATTTAAATTAGAATTATTCAGCATATGTTCTCTCAGCAGTGGAATTAAGCAAACAGATGCACAAAAAAAGGGGAGAAATTCCCAAGTGCTTAAACCCATGTGTGTTGAGGGTCCCCTGGGCCATTTCCAGGTTCAATGATTCGCTATGAGGACTCACAGGACTCAGCAAATTGTCATAATCATGGCTATGATATATTACAAATGAAAGAATACAGAGCAAAATCAGCAAAGGGAAAGGCCAACGGAGTGCAGTCCAGAGAGAAAACCAGCTGCAAGCTCCCAGAATCCTCTCCCAGAAGGGATCACACAGTGTATTAGTCAGGGCTCTCTAGAGAAACAAAACTAATAGAATATAGTTAGACATACATGAGAAGAAATTTATTATGGGAACTGGCTCACATGATTATGGAGGCCTAGACATCCCACATTATACCATCTGCAAGCTGGGGAACCAGGAAAACTGATAGTGTAATTCCGTCTGAGTCCAAAGGCTGAGAAGCAGGGGAGCCACCAAAGGTGTAACTCCTACTCCAAGGCCAAAGACTTGAGGACTGGAGGCTAGGGGGACAATGGTGTAAGTCCAGAAGGCCTGAGAACCAGGAGCTCTGATGTCCGAGGGCAGGAGAAGATGGATGCCCCAGCCGAAGGACAGACGGAATTCCCCCTTTCTCTACACTTTTGTTCTATTTGGGCCCTCAACAGATTGGATGATGCCTGCTCACATCCGTGAGGTCAGATCTTCTTTACTCACCATACTGATTCAAATCCTAACCTCTTCCAGAAACACTCTCACAAACACACCCAGAAATAATATTTTAACAGCTATCTGAGTATTCTTTAGCCCACTCAAGTTGACATATAAAATTAACCATCACACACGGAATGCACATAATTCCCCCAACAAGTTGTGACAACACATGTGAAATGTTGCCAACCAGGAAAACTCATTACAGACTCAATGCCCAGGGTTTTTATTGGAGGCTGGTCATGTAGGCAGCCTCTGCATGGTATGTGCCAAAATTCGAGACTCCCAGAAGGAAAGCAGGTGTTCAGCACAAATCATAGTCTCTTTGTCTAATTTAGGCATAGTGAGCCACTCTTACTAGTTCTGGAAATGAGGGAACTTTCCCACATCCAAGTTCCCATACACCATCCAAAGGCCATCCTTGTAAGCCTGCCTTTCAAAGGATAGCTTGGCATGTTAATTATTTTCTGCACACCATGGGTCAAAGAAGAAATTATAATGAGAATTAGAAAATATTTGTAATTAAATGATAATGAAAATATGATGCATCAACACCTGTGATGAAACTAAAGCCATGCTTTGAAATTTTGATCTCTAGATGCATGTTATCAAAAAAGAAATGCTGAAAATCAAATCTCTAAGTACTCATATGAATAGACCAGAAGAATAACAGCAAATTAAACTCAAAATAAGAAAAGAAAAAAAACATATAATAGAAAAAATCAACAAAGCCAAAAATTGCTTCTTTGAAAAGTTTAATGAAAATGAAAACCTCCTGAGATTGATCAAGGAAAAAAAAAAAGACAACATAAATTACAAACACCAGAGATGAAAAGGAAACATAGATATTTTATATATTAAAAGAATAATAAAAATACGTTATGACCAGCTTTATGCTAATTAAGTTAAAATTTAAATGAAATGAAAAAATCCTTAAAGAAAATATAGCTTATTAACAGAAATAAAAAATATAAAATATTAATAGACAGATATATAATAAAAATAAATATGTAATTAAAAACCATTCAACAAAGTTCTCAGATGGCTTTAGCAATGAATTCTACAAACTTTTCAGTAAGAAATAACACTAAATATACATGAACTCTTCTACAGAATAGAAAAAGGAGAAACATTTCCCAACTTTATTTATGAGTACAGCATAACTTGCCACCAAAACTTACAGAGACATTACAAGAAATGAAAATTACAAATGCAAAAATCCTAAACAAAGTATTAGCAAATCAAATTCAGGAATATGTAAAAAGCATATCATAAAAAGTTGGGTTTATGCCCAGAATGCAAGTTTGGCTTAACATTTAAAACTCAGTTGACATAATTTAGCACAGTTATGAAATAAAGGAAGGAACCATATGATCAGCTCATTACATGTGAAAAAGTATTTGATAAAATTTCAATACCTTTTCATTATACAATATTACGTAACCTATGTAATCTCAGCTTAGAGGATATTAAGATTGGCTAAATAGAGAGGTGCTATTGCAGAGAAGGGATGTTATAGGAAATGTTTTGTGAAATTATCTGTAGCAAATATTTTAGTAACCTGTCCATCCTATGTTATAGGAACAGATAATTAGTTGGTCAAGTGATGCTTCATTTCTTTTGTTCTCCCACCAAAGAGCCCAATGTTTGCCCTGCTCTTTGTGGGAAGAAATTTCCTCTAGAAAACTACAACTGTCCTGCATTTGTGTTGCTTGAGAGAAGAATGAAGCAACAGGTTCATTGACCCATTGGTGCATGTTAGTTTATCTAACTGAGTAGATAAATCTTTAGAAATCGACAATGAATCTTGAGAGGATGGGCCATAGGATAGGTACACATTTGCGATGACCTGAATGTGTTGTTCCAAAATCCCTATGTTGAAGCTTTAATCCCTAATATGATAGTTTTAGAAAGTGAGGCTTTGGGGAGGTAGTTAGCTCATGAGAGTAGAGCCCTCATGAATGAAATTAGTGCCTTTGTAAGAAAAGATAAAGAGAGACAATCTCTCAGTAAGAAGATGGCCATCTGCAAACTAGGAAATGAGCCCTCATGAGAACCTGACAATACTGGCACTATGACGTCGGACTTCCCAGCCTCTGGAACTGTGAGGAATCAATTTCTGTTGTTTAAGCCATCCAGGTTATGGTATTCCATTACAGCAGTCTGAACTGGCCGAGACAGCATTCGAGCAGCGCAAGAGAGGATTCAGGAAGATTCTGGAGATTGGGACGGCAAACTCACCCAAAGCACCAGGTTGGTTAGGGTCCTTGGGCAGAGTGAAGTATTTCACTAGGGAGGGAAGAGGAATGGGAGAAACAATGAAGGCAAACCTGAAAAGAAAAATAAAACTTAGAATCTACACTTGTTGAAAGAGACCTTGGAGAACATCTTCACCAACTATGGGGAAATCAAAGACTTTAGGTTGAACTGGCTTCATGAGGGTCACAGTTGACAGG
>RJWJ010007809.1:15057-55946 GCA_004363605.1 Indri indri | reverse complement strand
AGAGCTGGATCAGGGGCTCAATGTTCATCTCTGTTGATGATGAGTTGGGCATTCAGGGGCAGCGGTAGCTAGCTCAATCTTCTACTTGGTAAGCAGAAGTCCATTTTGTTGGGCATCTTCTCTGCCACAATGGCCATTACAGCCACATGCTCACTATGCCAGTTCCAGGGAAGCCAATGATGATGGTTGCCTAACCTCTACTGACCTAATCATTTTGTCCACTTAGCTGTCTACTTGACTCTTCTGTGATGAATACTTTCTGGTAGCACTAATATGTGAAAAAAATTATACTTTCTTCCCACTCCCACATGTATATTGGCACGACTACCTCCAATCCTTTTCTTGCTGAACTGCTGAGTAAAGGTTTAGCCCATTAGCCACTGCTAAGCAATCTATCTGTATGTATTCTCACTGTTGGAGTGCAGTTGGTAGTGTGTTAAAATATCACATTCTTAACAATTCTTAACAAAGATTATAACCTTATTATTGGGGCATTCACCCTCCGTTTCTTGTTTTTGCATTCTTGCTTTTTTTTTTTTTTTTTTTTAATTTTAGAGGTTAAACAGCATCTTTGTTGGCTGCCTAATACATGTAATGTACACATCAGAGCTGTTTGAAAAATATGAAGTAAGTTGGGGCTCTAGGCATGATTCACCAATTTTCTCACTTGTAAATTAGGGAAAATATTAATATACTCTTTATAAGGGTTTTGTATGCATTAAATAATACACTATATGCAAAATATTGAGACCAATATGTGACATTTATGAAAGGATCAATATATTATAATTATCATTTACTGCCTGCCAATATAAAAACTAAAAGTAGTAAGTTACCTGAGAAAATTCTTTGAGGCACAGTCCCAGATCTGACCAGCTCCAGAACTGTAGGATAATCGAAAGAACAAAATATTTTATGTCATGTATAAATTACCCAACACATTAAGGTTGGTCAATTACTGTTGATGCTCCCTTTCTTATATATTGCATGCGTACATTAAATATTTTTAAAAAAATGTGTAACTTTATCTTTAGAGAAAAATCAAGGTGATCTTGTTAGTCAAAGTTTCTATGACTGAATGGGTAGCAAAAATTTTTATCCTTATTAATTTGAATTATTATCATTTGAAAAAGATTAATAAAATTTCCATTAAAATTCAATTGACCTATGATTTTATGAACAATGTACTAAGAGAGCTGTAATTCTGAGATGAAACAATAGTTGAAATAATTAAGTATCTTGTCACCTTTAATTTACCAACACAAATGTGCCTACATGTATGGGTGAATTAATGATAGGAAATTACTTTAATTTTATTTCTGTCATCATTGAAAGATAAAGTGCATGCTTCATATATTAATATATTAGGGCTTCATTAAGAATAATACATTAAATTTAAAAATAAGTAAAAGAAAAGGAGATAGACATATTAACTAGCAAGACATTCTGTGCATTCTTTCATCTAAGTTTTTTTTCCCCAACATTATTGATTTTGGCCCAGAGATAAACCCAGTCACCATGAGTGATAAACGATCACCAAATCTCATTGACTTTTTTCTCCTTTTGCTGTAGTTTTTGTCAGGTCAATGAATTATCCCTGGCTTATACTTTGTTCTCTAAGTCATAAATCAAGATTCAAAAAAAAAATGTTGGATCCTCACAAGTTTGGAGGGATAAAACCAAATATAGACTGAAAAGAATATCTAAGATTTTGTTTATTTGAAATGTCTTGCTCTAATTCTTAGAATGTCAGTTTAATTGCTGTTTATTAATGATTATAAGTGGGTGGGTTATTTTCATAAAATTTAAATTTGTTAATTGACACAGAGAGGATTTACTTTTGTTTTCTTTATGCACTTTAACTTCAGCAGTCATAATGTACTGATAAAAATGATTTCAGTAATTGTCATTGGTAAAGTTTAAACCGTAAAGACTTAATAGTATTAATAATCATAAACTTTTATCAAATGTTTAGCTTTTCTCAGATGCATATTAAGTACCGTATGTTTATCTATGTATCCATCTACCTATCTCCTTACCTACCTATCCATCTATAATTATTACCTCTAAATCCAGAAAGCTAATACAATTATTATCTCTATTTCATAAAAGTGAAAACTGAGTCATAATGAGGCTATGTAACTTGCTCCAGTCAACAAATGTGAAGGCAAAATCTTGAATCTAAATCTGAGTGGTCTTGTTTGGTCTCTCTGTAGGCTTTTAACTGCTACGTGGTATGCACTGCCTCTTTAGTGAAATAGCCAAGTTGTACACAATGATTATTAAATGTTCTCTTCATAATTTTTAAATTATTGCTATTTAGATGGAGCTATATCAGACTAGCATTCTATTAAAAGACATTCAAAAATAAGAAAAAACACTAATATTAAAATAAACTATTTAATCCAAAGCAAAGAATGTATGATTTCAAGGCATTCAGATTGACAGCTCCAGGAAACAGACAGTGCAATGGCTTGAGAGACATTAAAGAGCAGTATTTAACTGCATATAAGCCTACAGTTTTGACCCTCTCTCTGACTCAATAATTACTCCGCCAACACACTAGTACATTCACATTTTTGCATTGTCATAGTAAAATTACATGTTCTGACTATAGCAATATATTGGACATTATATAATTTTTAGAAAATAATAGTAACTCATTGAAAGGGGAATATACATTAATATTTTTTAAATTTAAAAATATATTGAATTCAATGTTTTGACTTTCTTGCTAATGTATTTCTTTCCTGTTTATCATTTCTATTAATGGGATCGAAAATTTTCCAAGCACTACCTATAATATGCAAAATTTTTATTAAATATCAGTATTTTATTATATACTATAAAATTCAATTATCTGATTTTCTTTCAGTGATATTTCTGTAATCAGTGTAACAGAGATATTTATGTTCTAATCAAAAGCAACATAATTTAATGCAATTATAGCATAAAACCTTATATTCTATGTATACTATTTTATATACTTTTAAGGCTTTACAAATAGAACTAAATTTCTATTTATACATTCTCAAACCTTATATTTGAGGGACAACAGGTAAAGAAAAGCCAACACAGGTATAATAGGAGTGGTGGGGGATGGGGAGAAAACAAAGAGCTAAACACAGGAAAAAAATATTTTCAAAAGTTATAGCAAAACTTGAAACAATATATTGAAATACCATGAAGGAACTCCTGGGTTTATGAAAAATCTGATAAATGATTTCTCCAAAACATAAGTCATATTTTGCCACTTCCTTGACTAAATTCTTATATTTCTTTCCATTGAACATCGAATTAATCTCTAGTTATTTACTTTAAGGTTCAAAACATATGATCTGGTTTCTATGTGTCCTGAACTCAGCTTTTCCTTCTCCATATTGGTATCTGAACTGGGGCCACAGTGGCCTATTTTCTCGTCAAGAACACCTTAAGCTTATTTCTGCCTTAGGGTCCTTGCCCATGCTATTATTTTCTGAAAACAACATTTTTCCATCAGCTTCTTGCATGACTGATATTTGTGCCATTTCAGATTTCCTATTAAATGACAACTCCTTAGAAAGGCTTTCTCTGAACATGCAATCTTGATAGCCCCATCCATTACTATCACTCTGCTCAGCCTATTGTCTTTACTGAACTTGTCACTTCCTGAAGTCATCTTCCATTTATTTGTTTCCTTGTTTACCGGCTGTCTACCCACATCTAGAATATAAGTTCTGTGAAAGTAAGGACATTTCATATTATATTTGCTACTCTACTCTTAACATTATGACTACTGTCATATGCCTAAATGCTCAAACAATATTTGTAAAACTAGGAAAAAACAGTTATTTAAAAATAGACTATGTTTTACTCTATTATCATTTACCCACTCCTCTACTTTCCTACCACGTGATTCTTAAAAGAGTGATGACTTATGAAAACCATCATTTGGAATGGCAAATCTTAAACACTAATATAAAGGTTTGTGAAAATAGTGTGCACTGAGGTGATAACTAACATGTATTATAAATTGTTGGCTCTTTTTTTTCACACTGCTTAGATCCCTAAATGTTAAGTGACTAAAAGGAATATTCTCCCTTTAAGTTAAATACCATGTTTAATTTTTATTTTTAAAAAGGAGTATTGGTTTTTATTGCTATGCAACCAATTACCACAAACTTGGCAACTTAAACAAAACCCATGTATTAGCTCAAAATTTTGTAGGTCAGATATCTAGACATGGCATAGCTGGATTCTTTCCTTGGGGCCTCATGAGGGAAAAATGAAGGTGTTGGCCTTGAAGTGTTCTTATCCAGAGTTTGAGATCTTCTTCCGAGCTCATGTGATTGTGAAAGAATTTACTTCCTTGTGGTTGTGAGGCCAAGGTCCTTGTTTCCTTGCTGGCTATCAACTAAAAGCCATTCTTAAACCCCACATGTCACCACCTTTATTCCCACATGACCCTTTTCATATTCAAAGTCAGCAACAGAGAATGTACCTCATGTCAAATTACCCTCATACTTCTAATATCTTTTAAGAGTGCACATAATTAGGCCATGCCCACCAATGATAATCTTTCTCTCTTACTCTGTCTTTGTATCAACTAGGCCATGTAACATAATCTAATTTCAGGGATAGTCATCCATTATTTCCACAGCTTAGGCCCGCATTTGTGGAGGTGGGAAGACTACATAGTGTTTTTAACCAGCAGGCACAAATATTAAGTATCAGCTCAGAAGTTTGTCTACCAAAATATATAACTTAGATACTTATCCAATGTATAAATTTTATAACCAGTGATTTATAATGATTTATATAAGTAGCTTTAGTTATCTAAAAAACAATTAATAAAATTGCTGTAAAAATAGGCAGTGGAATGATAAGGCAGGAAAGGAGAAATTCTAATTTTAAAGATGTATAATTTATACACAGGTTGTTAAATTTTATATAGAGGACAAGTTAATCATAAACTGCATCATTCTCCATACAAGATTCTCAAATAACTAAAATTTGCAGTTCGGTGTATTTGCATACACATTTAATTTTATCATTGAATGCGCACTTACAGATATTTAATTAACATCGAAGAGTATACCAGTTTGCTTAACAATTAACTTAAATTTAGATGAGATTTAACTTATAATTAGATTATAATTTATACATTAAATGTGGAATGATGAACTGTTAGCTGTTTATTAAGCATGGAAGTAGGGCAAATACTTTTGAGCTAATCAGTCATGTGATGAGCACGTAATACATTTTTGCTTTATAAAGGCTTATATTTTCATAACTTGAAAGGGAACCTGCTAAACCTGCAACTCATTGCAATTAAGTTTGGTGCAATAGAAATAACATCCAGGGAAGGAAGAACTAGAATTTTGCTCCATTTACTACCTAGAAGGCCCTGGGCAAGTTTTTCTGCAAGATTTTCTTTTCAATTTTCTCTTTTCAAAATGTCCTAGAATGTTATTGCTCCTATCAATATACACATCCTTCTCATGCCCCTCAAACACTTTACCACCACTGTCTATCTTGAAACTATTATGACTAACCTCTTAACCCCATTTCTCTTGTTTGTAGGAAGAAGCCCAGGCCAGAATCACTCCTCAACTTCCACACTCTAATCTCCATATTGCTGTGGGCACTTCCCATTCTAACTTAAATCTTTCACCCTCTTCTAAGCTTCTTGAATTCTATACTTAGCTCTGAGACTCAGGATTATTATAAGAAAAAAATCCCTTCTCTCTTCAAACTCTTGTTAAATGTCCTTTTTCTCTTTTTGCTCCAATTTAAAATTGACTTTCCCTGAGGACACTGCTTCCCCAGAGGGCTGTTACAGGGTGATGGTTTTTGTCCTGACACCTCCAGTACCACTAGACTGTCAGGTATTGTAGGTTTTTCCTTTGTCATTCTAGCTTCCAGACTTTCCTCCTCTTCCTTTTCTATAACTCTCCAGATTCAAATCACATTTTTAAGGCTATGTTTTAATTTTCCCAATTATATGTTACTACCAACCATTAAATGTGTTTCACCTTGAACATTTTATTTTCTGTAATATTGTCTCTCTTTAAAGCACAACTCTCGTTTTAATTGTTTCTGTTTATATTTTAGTGTATAAAAATATACAATAGAGATTCCTAAAAAAATGTTTAGATATAATGGAAATAAAGGCTATTTCTCTAGAAACTATTTATAGTTGGGTTTTGGTGAACATATTTTTAATACTAACAGTCTCTATATAAGAAAACACAGTCTATTCATATTTAGTATAATAAACAATACATTTCATGATATATCTCTTAGCTGGGGGCGGGGAGAATATCTTCCTTACAGAGGAGCAAAAAAGTCAGAGTTATACATCTGACTTCTCCTCATAATCCATGCAAGCAAGAAGATAGAGGAGTAAAACATTTAAAATGCCAAGAGAGAAATAAAAAGCAACCTAGAATTATGCACCTTGAAAAATTATCCTTCAAATGTGAAGGAGAAATAAAGACTTTCTCAAACAAAAATGTATGGCATTTATCATCAGCAGACTCTTCTTATAGGAAATGTGAAAAGACATTCTTTAGACAGAAAAAAATAATATAGATTATCAAATCCGATCTACATAAATAAAGAAATATCAACAAAGAAGTAGTAAATGAATGTAAAATTTTAAAAAGCCTATGCTAACTGGCTTTGAAAATAAAGAAAGAGCTACAAACCAACAGATTCAGGCAGGCTCTAGAAGTAGAGAAGGAAAGAAAAGAGATTCTCTCCCACAGACTCCAGAAAGAATGCAGCCCTGCCAACACCTTGGCTTAGAACTTCTGACCTCCAGAATGGTAAGAAAAGAAATTTGTATTGATTATGAGGAAGAAAAGTCACTAAGAGCTTATCAAAAATTAATTTTTAACAATAATAATAAACCAAATGTTTTCCACTATTATAAAAGCCTAGGAAAAAATGGACAACCCAACATTAATGATTACCTCTAACACAAAAATTCTGATTTATTCTCTAAATACCATTTTCCATTTCTTATAACCAAGGAACCTTAGAGAAATAGATACTTTTAGGCATGGAAAAGGAAACATACATGAATAGTCTGTAAAACATTGTCTGAACAGACAGCTATGAAGCTAATAAAAAAAAGTAATATTTTATCAAGAAGACTCATAAGACAAGAAGCAGCAGTTCTCTTACTTGTTAAAGATTTAAAAACTCAAGCATCAAGAAGAATAATAAAAACAATGGGTTAATCGTATTAAATATATTAAAATCTAAGAGCTAATAATATATTAAAAATAAAATTATTAATTAGAGATCTTTACAGCATAAAATAAATTAAGATGTTATTTTTTTTAACTAGAATTTTAAAAATCAGGCACTTATTCTGATTTCTTGCATAAATTTCCTTTAAGGTCACTATAAAACTGACAATGGAGAAATTATTTTTCAGAAAGTGCTCTACCTAGAAATACAGGATAACTGATAGAGCTAAAATATCATTATTTTAACTTTTAGCCAGTTGGAAATAGATGAAAACTTTAATTGGATAAAGGTTTAAACCTAAAATGTATTGCTAACATCATACTTACTACTGAAATATTCTTGCTTCCTAAAATCGGGAGCAAGAAAGTGTGTTTCATTTTAAAACTTCTCTCCTTCATTATAATTTAGGTTCTAGCAAATTCGGCAAAGTAGAGAAACAAATAAAAAGCACAAACTTTGGAAAGAGGTGGACATGTCTTTTCTGCATATTAATATATAATTTTTAAAAATTATATGCTAGCACAAATGGAAAATTAAATTTGAAAATACCACTTAGAATGACATCAAAAAACACTTAATAGCAAGCAATAAATTGCATAAAGATTGCATTAGATGTTTTTACTGAGAACTATAACATAATGCTTGGAAAGATTAGTAAAAACCTGAATAAAAAATATAAAGTATTCATTAGTTGGAACATTCGAGTTGTTGGGCTGTCAATTCTTTTGTTAACAAATTGATTTATTTTAATTAACAAAAAATTGTGTATATTTACCATGTAGAATATGATGTTTTGAAATACAGTCATAAGCTATATAATGAAGTTTTGGTAAATGACAGACTGCATATACAACAGGTCCTTCAGAGGGGATTCCAGAAGGCATTGTTATCATAGAACATGACAATTCCATGTATGCTATTGCCCCTGAAAACGTTCCACTGGGATAAAATGTGGAGGTAGATGATGATGATATTGATGATCCTGACCCTGTGTACACCTAGACTAATGTATCTGTTTGTGTCTTAGTTTTTAACGACAACAACAACAACAAAACCCAGGAACAGATGGATTCACAGCTGAACACTACAAGGCCTACAAAGAATAATTATTACCCATTCTACTGAAACAATATACATAAGGAGGAAACCCTCCTTAACTCATTCCATGAAGCCAGTATCACCTTGATACCAAAGCCAGGAAAGGATAAAACAATAAAGAGAAACTACAGACCAATATTCCTTATGAACATAGGTACAAAAATCCTCAACAAAATACTAGCAAACCAAATTCAACAGCACATCAAAAAATAATCCACCACGATCAGGTGGGTTTAATCTTAGGGATGTAAGGATGGTTCAATATATCCAAAAAATATATATGACACACCATATAAACAGAAGCAAAAACAAAGATCATATGATCATCTCAATAGATGAAGAAAAAGAATTTGATAAAATACAGCACCTTTTTCATGATGATAGCTCTCAACAAAGTATGCATAGAAGGAACATACCTCAAAATAATAAAGGTCACATATGACAAACCCACAGCCAACATCTTAGTGAATAGAGAAAAGTTGAAAGCATCCCCCCTAACAACTGGTGCAAGACAAAAGTGCCCACCATCGCCACTTCTATTCAACATAGTTCCGGAAGTCCTGGCCAGAGAAATCAGGCAAGAGAAAGAAATAAAGCACATCCACATCGGGAAACATGAGATCAAACTATCCCTGTTTGCTGACAATATGATCTTTTATCTAGAAAACCCTAAAGACTCCACTCAAAGACTCCTAGAATTGATAAAAAAAAAAAAAAAAAGAAAAAAGAAAAACAAAGAACTGCAAAGTCTAAAGTTACAAAACTAATGTGCACAAATCAGTAGCATTTGTGTATAGTAATAGCAGTGAAGGTGAGAGTCGAATCCGTAAAAAAAATACCATTTACAATAACTGGAAAGAAAATAAAACACCTAGAAATGCAGTTAAACAAGGAAGTGAACAACTTCTACAAAGAGAACTACAAAACACTGATGAAAGAAATCATAGATAACACAGATAGAAAAAATATCCCATGCTCATGGATTGGAAGAATCAACATTGTTAAAACATCCATACTGCACAAAATGATTTATAGATTCAGCGTTATTCCCATCAAAATATCATCCAGATAAAATAAGCCTAGAAAAAATATTCCCAAAATAAGTCCAAATAACCAAATCAATCTTAAGCAAAAAGAACAAATCTGGAGGCATCACATTGCCTGACTTTAAATTACACTACAAGGTTATAGTATACTCCTTTCCATAAAGGCTGTACAAATTTACAGTCTCGCCAACAGCATGCAAGTGTTCCATTTTCTGCACATCATTTCCAACACTTGTTATCTTTGTTCTCTTGGACAATAGCTATTTTAACAGGTGTGAGTAAATACATTATGATTTTAGTTTACATTTCTCCAATGATTAGTGAGTTTTAGCCTTTTTTTTACACATTTGTTAGCCATTCATATGTCTTCTTTGGAGAAATGTCTATTCATATCCTTTGCCCATTTAAAAATTATGTTATTTGTTTTCTTTATATAAATTTGGTTGAGTTACTAATACATTTTAGATATTAACCTCTTATGAGTATCTTTTGCAAATATTTTTCCTATTTTATAGGATGCCTCTTCTCTCTGTTGCTGTTTCCTTTGCTATTCAGAAGTTTTTTGGTTTGATACAATCCCATTTGTCAATTTTTGCTTTTGTTGCCTATGCTTTTGAGGTCATATCTAAAAAAATCATTGCCCAGACCAATGTCACCAAACTTTTTCCTGTTTTCTCCTAGTAGTTTTAGAGTTTCAGGTCTTATGTCTAAGTCTTTAATACATTTTGAGTCAATTTTTATAAACGTGGTAAGAAGAGAGTCCACCTTCTTTCTTCTTCACGTGACTATCCAGTTGTTCCATCATTTACTGAAGAGAATGTCTTTGTCCCCATTATGTGGTCTTGGCACCTTTATCAAAAATCAATTGACCACAAACGTGTGGATTTATTTCTGGGCTCGCAGATCTGTTCCATTGTTCTATGGTATTGTTTTTATGCCATTATAGTGTTGTTT
This sequence comes from Indri indri, assembly GCA_004363605.1. Classification (NCBI taxonomy): domain Eukaryota; kingdom Metazoa; phylum Chordata; class Mammalia; order Primates; family Indriidae; genus Indri; species Indri indri. The sequence continues at coordinate 45,609 of RJWJ010007809.1, read as the reverse complement.
TGATTACTATAACTTTGTATTATATTATGAAGTCAGGTAGGGTGATTCTTCCACCTTTTCTCTTATAGCTCAAGATCTTTGTGGTCTTTTGTGACTCCAAATGCATTATGGGATTTTTTTCTACTTCTGAGGAAAATATGATTGGAATTTTGATAGGGATTTCATTGAACACGCAGAGTACTTTGAGTACAGTCAACACTTTAACAACGTACTTCTTCCAATTCATGAACAAAGTATATTTTTCCATTTGTTTTGTGTCTTCTGCAATTTCTTTTATCACTGTCTTATAGTTTCAATGTACAAGTCTTTCATCTCTTTCATTACATTTATTCCAAAGCATTTTAACTATTATTGCTATTATAAATGAAATTGTTTTGTTGATTTCTCTTTCTTAGTTTTTTGTTAGTATATAGAAACACTACTAATTTCTGTATGTTGATTTTGTATTCTACAAATTTCTTCAGTTAGTTTATTAATTTTAATAGTTTTTTGGGGGAGTCTATAGAGGATTTTTTGTATATTAGATTACATCATCTTCAAAAAATAATAATTGGACAATTTCCATTCCAATTTGGATGTCTTTTATTTCTTTCTCTTGCCTAATTGCTTTGGCTAGGACTTCCAGTACTATGTTGAATAGATGTGGTGAAGGTGGACAACCTTTTCTCGTTCCTAATCTTAAAGGAAAGCCCCTTTCCTCTCTGACCGGGTCCCCTGCTCCTGGCACCCAGTCTCTGCTGCAGCGACACACCTGCTTCCTTGTAGTTCCTGGAAAATGTTGGACATGTTCCTGCCTCAGGGCCTTTGCCCCTTCTGTGCCCACTGCCAGGACATCTGTTCCTCCTGCTGGAGAGGTGTAAAAGCTATAGACTTGCAAAGGAGGGCACACTCTAGAGATCGCTCAGGTCTCAAGAAGGCACCATGCTGCAGCGTGTTACACTAGAAGGATGCAAAAAACAGCATTTTCTCTAGTGTTATGCTTTGATTAATTATTTTTTGTTTTCTGCATATTTATGATAGGTTTCTGTTTTGTAGTTACCATGAGACTTACATAAAATATTATTATAACAGGTTATTTTAAGATGATAGCAACTTAATTTGACTCATAAAAAACTCCACACTTTTAATCTACCCCTCCACACACATTTTATATTTTTGACATCATAAGTTATATGCTTTTATATTATGTATCCCTCAACAAATTATTGTAGCTATTATTATTTTTAATAGTTTTGTCTTTCCACCTTCATACTAAAGATATAAGTGATTTACACACCGTCATTACAGTATTGGAATCATCTGAGCCAAGAGGCTTAGCCTCAGGTACCAACCTGGAGTCTGGGGCTGTGGAGCCCTTCCCAGCACTGAGTTTTACGACAGCAAGCCTGGTTCTAGGATCTGATGCAAAGTCCCTGCTCACTTCCCTCTCCTTCCCCCAGGTGGAGGGTGTTTCCCTCCATGCTGTGCTGCCTGGGGTTGGGAGAGGGGTGACTTGATCAATATAAAACTGTTCTTCCTACTCTGTTTAATTTATTTATTTTTTCTTATTTTCGTGTTACTCCCACATGCTGTAATCTCTCACCTGGTTTCCTTAAATCTTGTGAAGGTATTTTCTTGCATGGATACATGTTCAAATGTATGTTTCTGTAGGGGAACAAATGCTGTAAAGTCTTATTATATTACACTTCACCGTATGTAAATTATACTTTAATAAAGAGGCTGAAATCAATAACAACAGATTCTCCACCACTTAGAAAACTTATAAAAACAAAGGATACACATAAAAAAGGATATCACCATTTCTACAAACCTCTAAAAAACAATGGATCTTGCAATAATTTTCAATTATAACATTTAAAAAAAGAGAATGCATATCAAGAATTTATTGTTAAAAGAACACAACACCAAAAGAAGTTAATAAACTTCTTTTGTAAAAACATGAAACCTTCATATGATCCAGCTTCTAGATCTAACTGACAGATTACGGGAGATACACTAGAAAATCACATTACACCAGAAGGATGCAATAAGCAATACAGAAAACATGGAAGTACTCTGGAGAAAAACAAGCTATTTTTTTTACAAATAAATTACAAAGGGATGACAGAGCTAGGAACCTATAGATTAAAAGAGATTTAAGAGACAATTTAAGCAGATGCAATATGTAAACATTTGTGAATCCTGAAAAGCTTTCAAGTACTATATGTATTGCATAGATACTTAGATAGGGTTGTGTACTTGCACATATATACATGTAGTGTTATAAATATTGCATATTAATATATCATTACATCAAAATATGGTACAATGAGATAATAGAAATTGGCAACAGTGTGAAGTACAAACAAATAAAAACAGTTATATGGTGGCAAAATATTCTATTCTAGATACAAATGTCTCCAGTAATCAATATGAACAAAAATCTGTTTCTGCACATATAGAATAGATATACTTTGAAAAATTCTGCTTGTGTATGTGAAAGACTTTTTATAAGCTAAGTATTGGTATACAATATCAAAGTTAATGTTAATTATAAGAATGTCAGACAAACTTAACTCTTTTTCATTAGCTGATAATTGCCTTAATAAAGAATAGCAATGTGATTGTCTAGATGTTTTCAACTGACTTCTATTCAGTTTTCTACCAATTTAATGACTGAAAGTGTACCTGCTGATTACCTTTATCTTTCTTGCCAAATTTTACAAAAAAAAAAAAAAAAAAAATTCTAGTAGATAAAATGAGGCCTGCAAAAGGAACAGGTCAATTTTAGCTCAGAAAGGCAGAGAAGACCAGACAATCAGAAACTAGTGTTGATGTTCTTTCTTGATAAGATGATTTTCACCAACACATTTATACCCCACTTGCTTACACGCACACGACTTCTATTCTGCTATTCTATTCTAATCATATGAATGAGGGTGGCTTTGGTATTGTGAAAGAGATTAAAATTGGAGATGGGTAAACAATGCTTTGGGTGCTGGCAGTAGTGTCTTTGACATCATACGTCTTAGTTAAAAAAATATATTTTCCAGGCAAATTTAAGGCATCTTGATGTGTGTCTCCTGAAATGTTTTTTGGAAAGCAATGGTGGATAAAATTTTCTGAATCTCTGATGACAAAATATCTTTTTCTGAATTTATATTTATCCAAGTTCTACAAGAAGCAGGAGTCTTGGTATGACTAATATCAGGCAGTTTTTTTTAATAACTGAACTTTTTGTAGGTACTAGATAGAACTTAACTTGTAAATGCCCTAACTTACATGCTCTAATTAACACCTAGGAGAAAATAAACTTTATATTGCAAAAGTGATATGCTTTAATAGACTAACATGTAGATTGGAATGATAAACATCACTTAAGAATATTCAAAAGCTACATACACACATGCATGCATGCATACACACACACACACACACACACACACACACACACACACACACACACACAAACACACCTCCATCCCTTTTCCAGAGAGAGTTAGCCCAAAAGTTTATTCATAGGTAAACTTTATATGACCTAACCTCTCAAACAATTTTCTTAATAGTTCAATAGATAGAAAAATATAAAAAAAATGCCAGAAATTTTTATGAAAACTTAAACTGGAAGTGATACATTTAGGTAAAAACTCGTTTGAAGTGCCTGCTACCTATATAGCCTTTCTTAGCCACTAAAATCCTCAGCAATGTAGTCCCACATTTTCTGCTTCTAAGCACAGGTTACTTCCAACCAAAATAACTCATTACTAGGTGTGTTCTTTAGCAACACATAAATTAGAGGGTTGCCAGTATTTCTTGGCTTAAGCTCTGTTCCTTATTTTGAGGTCATATTTCAAAACTGATAACCTTACTTTTAAAATATTTGCTGTTCAGCCATGTTGAAAGTTAAAAAGGCAGGAATTAAATAACATTCCTTGGTGAAATGTATCTTCATGAGAACTACTTTCTGATCTTCCTGTTCCCAAATTACCTGACTGTTCCACGTACAAGAATTTTTAAATGCATATAAATATCTAATGATCTATTAGTTTGTACATTAAAACTAATCCAAAAACTAATTTCTCTGTTCAGATTTAAGGTTAAGAAGCACATAGTAAAAGACAATGAATATTCAAATTGCTATTATACTATCTCTTGTTTTCCTCAGTAAGCATACTCAAACCCAGCAGGGTAGAGCTATATTGCTTAAATCTAATGATCTACCATTAGACTAATAAGCAGGGATTCTGTTTTATTAATCAGTCTCCTTTGAATTTGGTTCACTTAATCTGTATTTTATTTTTTTATTTCAGCATATTACAGGGGTACAAATGTTTAGGTTGCATATATTGGCTTTGCCCCACCCGAGTCAGAGCTTCAAGTGTGTCCATCCCCCAGACGGTGCACACTGCACCCATCCCCTCCTGCCCCCTCCCATCTGCCCAACACCCAATGAATGTTATTGCTATATGTACACTTAAGTGTTTATCAGTTAATAGCAATTTGATGGTGAGCACATGTGGTACTTGTGTTTTCATTCTTGTGATATTTCACTTGGTAGAATGGGCTCCAGCTCTATCCAGGATAATAGAAGAGGTGCTAGATCACCATTGTTTTGTGTGGCTGAGTAGAACTACAGTGGACTGAGGGGTAGGGTACTTAGACTGTATTTTATTTTGACAATACCTCTGATATTCAAGAAATTGGCTAATTCCTGGGATATAGAATCTTAGAGTTAAACTGTAACATGGATGCATGGATATGGAATGGTTCAAGTCCTGTTACATTTATAAATTTCTTTTACAGATTTTACCTTATTTATTTTGAAGCTCTTTATTTTCTTTGCAATGCCATCACTTTAATTTAAAACCATATTTGCTTATACATTATTTAAAAAAAAAACAGTAATATTCCTAAAACCTTATCGCTATTTCTGCATCTTTATTGCATTAGTTCCAACATGCATGTTAACTTCTTTACTCCTCTCTGCCTAGATGAATCTCCCATAATTCAGTTTAAGTATAGACTTAAATCTGTATAATCTTTACTTATTATTCTTATCCATGACATTCTCCCCCTTCTGAATTCATTGTCAGGATGAACCCTGCTATCAGATAATTTAAAATCTCTTGGTGATTCAAATAAAGTATACCTCAAAAAATGACTAATGACATGAACTGAGGACAAATGAGTGATATTAACCACAAGTACATGCCTGAGACAAGAGGGATCACCAAGAGTGGGTAAGATCTGTGTCTATTAAAACAATAGCAACACAACCACAAGAGGAATGCTGCAGACTTTAGGAATAAGATTAGAAATGGATGTAAATGTGAGAAAAAATTTATAATTGCTCCTCTACAAAAAACTTATTAGGAAGTGTACATGAGGATATATTAAATAAAACTTACGGAACTAAAGTATTTTCCCCAAGATCTATCCCAGAATATCTTCAAAAAGATACACTCCATGAACCAAATAAAATTACATGTAATTTAATCATTGTAACTTGCAACAGGAGACCTTTTTCTTTTAACAGAAGAAATTTTATTGCGTTAAAGGAATACTGCAAACAGAGCTATCTAGTGAGAATTTGCCTAGGTTTTCTTAGCATCATTTTGAGAAATAACCTGATTCTGTATGATTTGTCCCAGGTATTCAAATAAAAAGTTCTCCAGAGAGAAGAAGAGCATTCCATCTTCTTACTACAGCATGACAGAAATATTTCTTAACATCAAACTCTCTTTGCTCTAATTCAATGCTTTCTGGGAAACAATAAGATCTATCATTTGATTTCCTGAGTAGACCTAATCAACCCTAGTAGGATACTTTCTTATAATCCACTTCAATTAATAGGGCAATATTGCCCATTTAAGGTTAATAACAGGCATTTTGTTTCACTAATCAGTATCCTGAGAAATTGGTTGACTTTATTTTTACCTTATTTTGACAATACCATTAAGTAAGTTAATGGAAAAAATCTTGAAATGGAACACCAAAAATAACTATTCTCTCCCTCATTCCCAAAAATCATGATTTAAATGTTATAATTTTATCTCGAATGAGCTATTTGAAATAATCCAGTACTAAAATATACGTACCATTAAGAATAATCAGATTTAATTTAAATGTAATTTAAAAGGAGAATTGTGTATTAATGATTTTAGTATTAACTTTTGGTAACTAACATAAAACTGAAAAATAATTGTTAAGAAATATAGGATAGATACAAATTTTAAAAGATATTACAGGTTTATTTTTATTAAATACAATGATATATTTGCCTTGGTTCTCTATAATCAGTTATATGATTTTATGTATCATTACTAAAGACGGACCAAGTTTAAAATAAAATAGGAATTTTTAAAAGTAAGATTTTTGTATGTTTCTTCCTAAAAAACCTAAATAATTATAATTCATAAATAACATCTATGAAATTAAAAAAGGGATAATTTTTTAATATCCCTCAGGGTATGTGCTTTTCCAATAATCTTCTAAACAAGGAAAAAACTCAACTATTGTTAATTATTAAGCATTACAATAAATATCACCTAAGTTAAATATCTCAAATCTTCCCTCATATAAAAGACTTGGTCAGGTTCTAACTGATCAACACTAAGTTGATCACATGGCAGAAATACTCTCTAGGGATTAGGGGGATGGGGGGGCAAATCAACAACTAAAGGTCATGGGGAGCACTAAGGGGCGGGGGAGGGAAGGGCACACCTTAAACCCGCACTTGGGTGAGGCAAAGGCATAAAGTGTAACTGTAGTGTTTGTACCCTCACAATACCCTGGAATAAAATTAAAATAAATAAATAAATAAATAAATAAATAAATAAATACATAAATAAAGACTTGGTCAGGTGAAATTTTCCATTTGTCATATCATCTCAGTCTTTTCAAATACGCATAAACACTGAATTTCATATTTGAGTAATGAAAATAACTTGTCAGTTAGGATGATGACTTGGTTTGCTCATTTCTTCAAACTTTATTTTCATATTCAGAGAAAGACTCAAAAATGCAGAGAAGGAGTTATGCAGATGGTAAATTAATATCACTCACAATTGTCTTCATTTCCCTTCTTTATTGTTCATCACTTGGTTTATTTGCATGAAAACAGGGCCTCTGATTCTTAAGAATTCATTTGCATGAATTGTTTTAGCACACAAAACCACAAGTTCCTCATTAACAAGCAAAACTGTATGAACGTATAACAATAAAATGTAAAGGTGAACGGGACTCCAGAGATAATACAAGCTACAGAAATAAAGATAGTAAAGTCCAGAAAATAAAAATTATTTCAGCAAGATAAATCTGTAATTTTAACAAAGGCAGAATTGTGCTCAACTCTATCTGAATTCAAAATAATTATATGTATTGCATTACAAAACAGGTCACCAAGGCATTTAGGGGACTCATTTTAGATCTCATATACAAAATCCTCTTTTGCTCATGATGCTTATTGATGATGTTTTGAATGTTATTCATTTTCTCTTGGCATTATTATGACAAACAGCACAAAGGATAATAGCTTTTGATGAGGGATGGTTAGGCTATGCTGTTCTCTTCCTATTTTAATAATCCCACTTAATGCACAATGAGAAAAACTGAAAGAAATTTTTGAGCATCCTTGTTTCTAGGCACGGAGGTTTTGAAAGTTTCTTAAGAAATGTAAATAATACAATTTATACTTACTTTTAAATATTATAAACGGCCTTTTATTTTGTATTAACAGACTTTATTTTTAGAGCAGTTTTTGGTTTACAAAAAAAATAGAGCATAAAGTTTAGAGTTCTCACATAAGCTCTCCCGATTCCCACACTTTCTCTCCTCCATTCACACACAATTCTTCCTATGATTAACATCTTGCATTCCTGTGGTACATTCCTTACAAGTGATGGCCTAATATTGGTACGTTATTATTATCTAACGACTATAGTTTATATAGGGTTTATAGTTTATATATAGTTTATATTAGGGTTCACATTTTGTATTATACAGTTCCATAGATGTTGACCGATACCTTAATGTCATGTATCCACCATAACTGTGTCATACTGTTATGCTGCAGTTCCATTGCCCTAAATATCCCCTTGTCATTCACTTATCCTTGTCTCTGCTGCTCCACCTTCCTCCACTCCGAAGCCATGCAAACCACTAATTGCTTACTGTCTGTATAGTTTTGCCTGTTCCAGAATGTCATATCTTGGAAAGATGCAGTATGTAGCCTTTTCAGATTGACCTCCTTCATTTAGTAACACATATCTAAGGTTCTTCCTTTTTTTATCCTAGCTTGATAGCTTGTTTCTTTTCTTCTTTTTAAATTTTACTGCGGTTAGAAAACCTGAAATTTAACCTCTTAACAGATCTTTAAGTATACAATATATTATTTTTACTATAAGCAAGATGCTGTACAGAAAATCTAGAACTGATTCATCTTGCATTACTGAAACATTACACCCACTGATTAGCCACTCCCCATTTCCCCAACCTTCTGCCCTGGTCATCATTGCTCTGCTCTTAGTTTCACTGAGTTTGATTATTTTAGGTATCTCATATGAGTGGAATCATGCAGTATTTATTCTTCTGTGACTGATTTATTTCACTTAGCATAATGTCCTTCAGATTCATACATGTTGGGGCATATTGAAGGATTTGCACCTTTTTTAAGGTAGAATAATATTCAATTGTATGTACATACCACATTTTTCTTATCCACTCATCTTTCTATGAAAGTTTATTTTATAATATACAATACATAGTCACCAGCTGTGTAAATTTGGACAAGTCACTTCATCTGTCTGAACCTCTGATTAAGAAGATTAATAAATACATATCATTATTATAAATATGTAATTAAATAATATATGTATGGCACTTAGAACACTTGAAAGAATTACAATGTTTTTGTCTCATTTATGCAAGTAATATGTATACAACACAGAGAACTTACTTATTTGCATTTAAACAAAATTAAAGAATAAAACTCTGTTAGGGAAAACTACCATTGAAGCTTACAGTTTCTTTTCTCCTAGACATTTTTCCAACAAAAATATTTCCATTCAATTGTATATTTAAAAAGTCAGATTATAGTATATATTGTTTTTGGCAATGTACTCTTAATTTGACATTTCCACATCAGTTAATAAGTATCCATATCATCATCTTAATGAATACGTAATATTCTATTCTTATGTGTATTGTACTATAATTAATTGTAACCAATTCCAAGAGATGTTCATTTAGACTGGTTTCTTTTTAAAATATTCCTGGAGTAAAATCATTAGACGTAAGGTTTGGCATATGACTATTTTAAAAAATAATGAACCTGATAATAAGAAAGAGTATCTTCTTGTTTTAAGTTTTTGGTTTTTTTTTATTATTAGTGATTCTTTTCTTAATTTTAACTTGTGTTTATCAAGTATATCTATCATATCATTTATTATAAGATTTACAGCAACTCTAGAAGTTACTCCTCATGTCATTGATCTGTAGCTCTTCAAGTACAAATCCAATATTAATTTTAAATGCTGTTTACTTGGATAGAAATTATCTAGATTGCTAGTTATATATATTTCAAGTCCTATCATTTGGAATTTATGATTCTATATATCTCCAAGGGTCTAAGGAATTTGTACTTTTACTATATTCTCCTGGTAATCTTTTCCTCTACACACCAGTCTGGCATATGCAAATAATTTCTATCTAAATCTGTTTTTTTTACTCCAGATATTTCTGCAGAATGTTGAAGTTTTAATGAGGGTGATTTTGAAAATATCTCAGTAAAATACTTCTGTTTTTGTACCGCAAAATAGTTTCATAAGGGCTTGGAATTGCTTCAAGTTAACGTATCCATTCATTATTTACTTATTTTATTATTTTTAAAACTTTTATTCAAATATTAATCTTAGCATAATATAGCAGTTTTAAAATTTTTGTAAATGAAATATGCATTGCAAAATTTTAAAAGCCTTTGGCTGAAGTATTTTAATTTCTCCATATTTGAGACTCTTATTGAAGATTATGACAAATATTATACATTACAATGAAATTGATAATGTGCGTCAGTGTGAGTGTGTGTGTTTGATAGCTACACTTTATTCAAAAGTTAGTTCATGATGGGGTGAAGGAGACAGTAGTAAAATTAGGCAATGAAAACAATCTTTCCCCCAACATTTTAAAATATTTGACAATGTTTTGGGATTCTGGGGCCGTAGAAAAATTATCACCCATGGTATAATTTAATACTTCCTCAGTCACAACTAACCAGTGTAGAGTATTTATGTGTAACACATTTGCACTCCTTTCAGCTTAAATATATATATTATATATATTTATATATTATATATTTATATGTATATACATTTTATATATATAAATATATATATATACCTTTGCTAGCTTGTGTTCAGAAACATATATATTATTACGCTTTTGAAATGATCATAAAAGAACTTCACCTTTTCAAAGTTGTCAATGTCACATTTTCCATACCTCATTGTTATGTCTTTACTCATGATGTCATAAGAGATAATTTCATAAGTAAATTAAATGTTCTGCTTATGAAGCTTCCTGTGAAATTAATCCTTAAAACAGTGCTTGAGAATTTGTTATTATTACAATTTCCCTCAATGTAACAAAAATAACCTTCAGACTTCACCTAACAGTGTATTTGCCTAGGAAGTCTCATAATATGTTGCACTAAAGTCAGAACACATTTTATCAATGCCCAATGACTTCCCCAAGGATATTTAGCAAGTTAATGGCAGAGTTGGGTCTAGAATGCTGGTCTCCTCTCCTTTGTATTTCTACACCTCCTTATTTTTTAATTACTACAATGTTTTGCATTTAACTACTACAATGTTCTAACATATTCAATAAGTTTTCTGAAAAACAGATCACTGCAACATCTCTCTAGGAAAATTGAACATATGAGTATCTTCTATATCTATTTATTATTATAATTCCAGTATTATAAGGACCTGAGACCTAGAGTCTTTTATTTTCTGAAGATTTCCTAAAAGTACTATTTTTCACTTTTCTAAAATATAGCCCCACACTTACATATATAAAATAGAATTATTTAGGGGAAGATTTTTTGCTCTCCAATGTATTTTCTCTCTCATCCTCTCTGACTCCTTTTTAAATTTGTCTCTCTGAATTCTGTTATTTCTTACTCCACAGCAGATTCTAATCTACTACTGGATTTTTCCCCCTTGAAATCCATTCTAATATCATATAGTTCATATGCATTCCTCCTTCTGTTTTGTTGAGTTTCAGGTTTGTTTCTCATTCCATCTTGCTTATTCCTTATGAATTTCTCTGTCCTGTTTGATACAGACAACATATGGTATTGATGTTAATTTGTTTCCTAAAGCTATATTCAAACTCCTATTAAAATTATTTACAAAGCCATGTTTTTCTTCCAAGTTATTAAATTTTATTCCTTTTCTCCTCTTTGACATACATTTTCTTAGGACTCATGCATCTCCCATTTTATTTCTGGTGGATATATTGAAGCAGCCTTAATTCAGTTAACTTTTCATTTAACGGTCAACTTCCTACAAGTGGATGTACTGGGCTGTCAATTGAAGTCCCAGATTCCCATAGGAATTCATCTAATTCAGCTATCCTGGACTGAGGAGAGAACTCCTCCTATACCTATTACATGAAAGAATAAGGTCAAAATCCCATATTCATAATATTTACTATTACCAATTTTCCTTTTTTCAATAATTACATCTTTCATCATTATTAGGATCAATAAAGTAATAATTTTGAAATACCGTTTTCCACCTTTATATCTCTCTGTGGTTACAAAACCACAACTCAAAGACTTAGCATCTCCATTTATCCTCCAAAACACTCAAACTTTTCCTCTAATTGTGTTTCTCTTGCAAAGTCCTACAGCTTGGTAAATACCAACACAACCCACCCTATTGTGAAAATGAGGAATTTGTCTATTATTTGACTTCTCATTTTCTCTTGACACTAACCGCCAATCATCACCAGACCCTGTTGTTTCCTTAATACTATCTTTTCAGTCTTATCACTTCTCTCCTTACCCATATCCATGCCTATGATCCCAAACATCATGATTTATCACCTGGTGGACAACATTCTCCTACAAATTGACTTTGCTCAGCAGAAATCTATAATTTTCAAAGCAGCCAGAATGATGTTTTTAAACTACACAACTGTTAATGCTGGTTAAAAATCTTAACATACTTCAAAGGTTCATTGCCTTCAGAAAAAATCCAAACTCCTTAGTGTGGCGCAGAAGGATTTTCTAATCAGAAATTTAATTTCTTATGCTAGGACACCAACACTTCTAGCTGGCTCCTAAAACCTACTTTAAAATTCTCCATATTCTTTCCTTTGTTGCTTTACAGATGATGCAGATGAAGGAGCTCAGGAAATTTTATCCCTAAACATGACTCCTTGGTATAAAGAATAGTTTGAATTAAAGGTCATTCAAGATCAAAAAGCAACGGAAGGGGCTTTCTCTCTATCTGCATAAACCAGACTGATCAATCAAAAAAAAAAAAAAAAAAACAATTGACTTCCTTTCCCTTCCCTGATATCTCAGTATATTGCAGGAACAGTGATCAAGAATGCAACCAGACCTGGCCCAAATCATTTTAAATATAATACCATCTCTCAGGTTAATTTTATTTGTTAAGAGATTCATTTATAAGTTAATCTGTTTCCCGTATTCATTCATCATCCCTAGCAACCATTTATTGCCCCTAAATAGAATTACCTATACTGATCATCTCCCCCTCCCATCTAAAAGGCAAGTATAAAAATACCTGGATTCCATTGGAATATTGGGTAATCACTCCATGTTTCTCCTCATCCACATGGTAAATAAACCTTTGTCTTTATTAATCTGCCTTAATTGCGAGTTGATCTTTCAGTGAATTTTGGGAGAAAGGAAAAGTTTCCCCACACAGCAGACCCGTTGAAAGTGTCCATGATTCTTAGGAATGGCTAAGCCACGTAATGGAAGGAGCTCCTGTCTTGGTGAAATGGAGAATGATCAACTGATTTGCAGTGGATATAATACCAGAAAGAAAGAAATGTGTGTGTGTGTTAAGCCACTGAATATGCTACTTATTTGTTACAACAATTCTTAACAAACAAGTTACATTACCATACATATTATTATACCATAATTAATAAATTTAGCAGAGGAAATTTTGATTACAAAAATAAAATCCTCAATAGATAGGTTGATTAGTACAACAGACTAAATGAAAGGAGGAATTTTTTGGCATAAAGGTCAAGTCTGTGAATATACCCCAAATTTAGTACAGAAGTAGAAATAGATGAAAATTATAAAATAGATGCTAATAGTGATGGGAAATACCAGCTATAGTTACATGAATGTAAAATTAGTTCCAGAAAGGAAGATATGAGAAAATGGGGAGGAAAAAAATTTTAGAAGAATTAGAAAAAAATTTCTCTAGCTCAAGTAATGCTCAGAATTTCGAACTTAAAGTACTTATTAAATGTCAAGCAGGATAAACTAAAGAAACTATATTAGACTTTTCCTTGGGAAATATCAGCATTCCAAAGACAAATGGATCCTAAATTCTTACAAAAGAGAAAGAAAAAAAAAATCAATTCACTTCAAAGGACTAGTAGTTGCTTTTGCTAGATCTTCTGTGAGTAACAATGAATACAACAATGAATGACTTCAAAAGAATGAGCAAAAATAATTTTCACTCCAGAAATGTTGTATTCAACAAAATTGCAAACTGAATGCTAAAACAGAAGAAAGATTGGGAAGAGTAGAAAGAAATGAAAGTGAAAAGCATGTAAGTGAGCTGTAGCCTTTTACCCTGCTCAGCAGAGAGTCAATAGATAAATTGAAGAAAGAGTATAAGCACATGGTTTAGAATCGTAAAGATAACTATGAGAAGGATTTTTTTTTACAATGGAAGACTTTAAATAAGATATTAGACTTCATAATTGGGGAGTTGGGTAATTTAACTTTTTATTTTTTGTGTATATTTTACATAAATAAAACACATTTGATTTTAACATTTTGATATAAATATGAACACTAAAAGTGAAACGTATCTGAAATATTTGGAGAAAATTTTGCACCTAACCAACAGAAGATTAGTATCCAGAATATAAAATCCAACAGAAGAAAAAGAGGCAAAGATTATAAACAGACAAATTTGATGTAGATCTATAAAATATGTTCAAGTTTACTTGTAAACTTGAAAAAGCAAATATGAAGAACAATAAGGATTTTGTTTTGTCCATTATGTTTGCAAAAGTTACAAATGTCATTCAAGGTATAAGAAAATGAATACTTTGATAAAATGCTGGTGAACAGGAAATTTGAATTATTTCTGCAAGGAAATCTGTCATTAACCAGCCAACATTAAAACTCAGAAATGTTCATGCAGAGTAATTCCAGTACTAAAAGACATTTCCTAAAAAATATATTCTTGTGGAACAAATATGCAAAGCTTTTTTTCTTATTTTGACTTTTTTGTTTCTATAAACATTTGGAAACAATATAAATATTAATCAACAGAGTAGTCATTAAATAACATAAACCATGGTATACACTATCATGGAACTGTTATAAAAACAAAGCAGAATGATACACAAAAAATTTCAAAAAACATATTTTTTAAAAAAGTATGCATTAGAGCCATGTATATATGATGATCTCATAAATGTAAAAATATGTATAAATATCTATATGTGTGCTTTGTGTGTATATGTATAAAAAGTTTATTTGCATAAAACGGAATGTGGCAGTGTGCGTATCATCTTATAAAGCAATGTTTTCTCTGGGGAGGCAAGTGGATGTAGACCACAGATTTCTTTATTGTTTTAATGTATCTCATAACAAATGCAATGTGCATTGCTATTGTAATTTTAATCTCTCAGGACTCTCATTCCTGTGATGTTGTCTCCTTTCTCTATCCTGGAGGGCTTACAGGTACATACAAACAACCTATCAAGAATATCAAGAATCCCTGGTTGATTCTTCAGTCATATTGAATAGCTATTATATTAAATCTATTGTGTTTTTAAAAAATCAAACTATGTAGCTTTAGTGAGTTTTGCTTCATACAGTTTGAACATGACACTGAAGACAAGAGTGAATGTCTTTGACATTGCTTGAATGTGGAGGTAAGAAAATGAAAAAAAATTTCTATCTACATTTTTCCCAAGGTCAACAACACTTATTAAGTATCTGATCTACAACATATATTATTTTTGAAATTATAAAATATGTGTATTATTACTGAAAGATATGGTTAAAGATGTCATCCAATTTTGTATACTTTCTTTATTCTACCTTAAAATGGAGTTTATTATATTTATTTCATAATAATGTTTCTTTGACATCTTGCTTGTCTTTATCAATTGCAAAAAATGTATTCTGAAAACCAAGCCACGTAGTCTGTAAGAAAATAACCTCATAGGAACTTTAAAAAAAAAACTGAGTTATTTTCTGTTATCTCATCTGGTGAGACAATAGAATGTCTCAAATAAAGGACTTACAGTTTTTCTACCACCAACAATTGATGTGTTATTACTAGATATCATCAGAGCCAGAATTAATATATTTGTAAATAAATGATAAATTTTGACAACAAAACACCAAATTTCATACTCTAGATGCCTTGGAATGATACGGGTCAAGGGTAATATTTCCGTATTTTCAGGGTTGCTTGTTTCGAGAGTTCTCATACTTTCTACAGATATATTGTTTCGTCTTGAATAAGGAAAGACTAGACTTTGAGGAACAGGCATTCTGTTAAATGAAATAAGCAAGCACATAAAGATAAATACTGCATGTTGTCACTTATTTGTGGACTCAAAAAAGTCAAACTCATAGAAGTAGAGTGCCAGGAGTTTGCAACTCTCCCAAAAAATCTGATCTCAGGCAGGAATGCCGCAAGAGATTGGAAATAAAGGAGACAGAGACAAAGTATAGATTAAAGTGATGGGGAAATCAGGCTCCAGCATTCCTGTGAGCCAGAAGGCCACTAACGGAGTCCCGTATCAGTACTTATTCTTTTAGTAAATAATTGTTATCAGTCACAATTTACATGTACATATCATGAGTTTAAGTTTTAAGATCTCTCGAAGTAACAATAAACTAGGTAAGTATATACAAGTTAAAGATAAAATTGTGAGTCAGTAGCAAAGTGTATAATCCAAACAGGAACAAAGAGACCATGCACTTCTTTCTATTTTATCTAGTTCCTCATTTACTGAGACATGAACTTAAGAGAGAGATAGAAACATTGCCCTCAGGCTTAGAATAGCAAACTGCTCTTATGTTCTGGGCTGACATTCTTTGATCATTCTCTCTGCTTTCCAATTACAAGCCCAGTCCGTTTGCAGACATCCAGGCTGTGGCCCTCAGGCTTCAAGGTGGGGTCCATTTGCAGACATCCCTGATAGATGGAATGTCCCCGTTAAGGTCAAGCAGCTTTTGCTCAGTGAATTGACATGTCCACAGGTTGCTCTTTGGCAAAGTCATGTCCCACTCCTGGGTTCTCATGTCTTGACCCTAACCTTCAACAGGAGAGTGTAGAATAGTGGGTATAAAGGGATGGAAAGGAGAGGGGTGGATTGGGGGAAAATTGTTCAAAGGGTACAAAATTACAGTTAGGAAGAATAAATTCAAGAGATCCGTTTACAGCATGATGACTATGCTTAATATCTCATATACTTGAAAATTGCTAAGAGGGTAAAATTTGCATATAGATTTTGATAATACATACATTAAATAGCTTGATTTAGCCATTCTACAATATCTACATATATCCAGACGTCATGTTGTTTTTCATAAATATGTACAATATTTATTTGTCAATTAAATAACAGTAATTTTTAAAAAGCCATTTTCATGAAGTTTAACGCTTTCTGCCCAAAAAAAGAAACAAGTTCACCTCTGAATCACCTTTGCCTCGATTAGCACTGCTTTTCATCCCCAAAAGATAAATGATCATCATAATACAATTTGAGAAATATCTCTATAAAGTGACAGAATTCGAGTTTGTCAAGTGTGGATTAAATTCAAAAACATTTTACCGCAGATAACAATGAGATCACAAGTTTTAGAATTTTATGAACTTGAGAGTGCTTTTTAAAGATATCCCTCTTATTGACACAGAACTTCTTTACACAATGAATAAAAAATGTATGGTTTTGTTATTGACATATTTTCTATGTTTTAAAAATAAAGCGCATTAAAGATTAAAACTTATGAGATGAAAGGTAGCATTTACAAGAGAAAACAATGGGATTCATCATTAAAATATCGTACTTGTCACAAAGATAACATTCTGTTACTGCATATAAAACTAGTTGTAACTTTAAATGTCTAGAATTAATTAGTGTCACTTGTTCTTTCTCTGAAGTAGAAGCTTTTGCTTGCTTATTAATTTTATCTGAGCTAAGTATATATGGTAAAAAAGACTATATTTTATGTCATGGAGCACACAGAAAATGAGTAAGTTGATTTGTTTCATTTCCAAATATGAACAAGACCATGTTTTTGTTTTGTTTTGGTTTTGGCTTTTTAAAACTCTGGAATGATTTGAGTTCAAACATCAAAATAAGTTATTTGTGTGAACCATAAATGCCAGGGTATTACTGTGGCTTGTCTTCCACAGCACAAAAGGTCATGAATGTAATGAGTAAATTGCATTTTGCTGATGATGAGAAGGAAGAAGTTGTCATTGTCAAGCTGAACATTTACCCTCATATGTTCTTTTAGGGGCAAATTCTGAAAGAAGATAACTAACTCGAGTGTTAAGTCTAACATAATATTGATCAGCTGCAGGGGGGAAAAGGTCATGAAAACAAGAAACTAATGGAGTAGCAAAGAGAAAAGAGATTCTCTGCTGGCAAAAACGTAACACCTGAAGCTAAGCCACAAGTACAACAGAATTTGTAATATGAAAGTATAAATAAATGATATTATTGAGAGCTCTAAAATACAAAGAGAACTGAAAAACTAATCATGCCAATTTTAAAGCTTTCATCTTTTTATATTCAGTAAATAATGAATATTTGAAAGAAAAAGGATCATCATTAGAGCAGATGTCTATATAGGGTGCTACTTTTTACTTTCCACTACTATCGGAAATGGGAATATTTTGATGGTAGAAATAGAAATGCTGTTAGAATCTTGTCAAAGTGTCTTCTATGTGACATATTTCAAAATTTGGCTATTTCATAGACACATGTCTTTTGTTTGTTTTTCAAGGAAACCTACCACAGAGCCCTCAGGACCACCCTATAGTCTAATGGAGATTATATTCCTTTTAGCTGATTTATTGAATCTATCTCCTCAGTTCAATTCAAAGCCTTTAACTATCAGATCTCTCTTGCCCTTTCAGAGTTTTAAGATTAAAGTGTAAAACTGTAACACATAACAAAGAAAATAGTTAAAATTGAAGAGAAAGAAGTTAGTTGGATTTAGAAATTAGCCTTAGAAAGACCATCTCCAGTATAATACAAATTCGTAAGTTGGAGGTGGGGGAGAAGCCAGACTGAATTAGGTTGGATAGAGATAGTAAAGAAGAAAAGGAAAATAACAAGAAGAGGAAATTCTTTCAACCTACTTAGTGGAAAAAAAGAAGATGAAAAGTTAAGGAGAAATGTATTTAAATTCAAAGGATTTGATTAAATGTTGACAGTAAATCTTCCAGGAAATAAAGGCAATCTTTTATACGGGAGGAAAAGAGGGAAAGATCGATTCATTTATATGTAATTTTTTAGGATAAAGAAGTTAAGTAACTTTATTATTATTGTTTTCTATCATTTTGTGTAGTAGCAGGCAAAGGCATATGCTATGATTAATAAAAATTATAATGATTCATAATTATTAAACCACTAATATTACCAATGTTCACTTAAGCTGTCAATAATCTTCTCAGGAAGATACAGTTATTATCTCTGTATCACAAATGAGGAAATGGAAACACAAATAAACTAAATTAGCAGGAAGATGCCCACATGGCTAGTAAGTGGCAGAATATTGTACCAGATCCCATACCCTAAATCAGTATAATGATGGCCTATCAAAATTAGCAAGCAATGTTAGAGTAGAAGACCTAAGTAGAGTGATTATGGTCTATAGTGGTAGAATTATCTCTTCAAATAATAGAAAAATGAATTGTTTAAGAACTTTTTAAAAATTTTGTACAGATTTAAAGGCCTCACAAATGTTGGAAACTAGAGATTTTGAATGCCATTGATCACATATCATTGTATGAATTTTTTTTTCTGTTTTTTTCAATGCAACCCTACAGGTCAGATGAATGTGAAGGAAAAAAGATATAGGATAAATTATCCAATGTTAAGGAATTGTGGCAGACAGGTGGAAAGGTGACAAAAGTCAAAGGAATAAAAAAGCATCCAACAGATCTGAGCCCAATCTACTGCAGTGAGGAAGGAGACAAACAGAGCCAAACCTAGTGAGATGAGTGGCTATCTAGCCAGAGCAAAGCTTATCCCAGCCTCATTAGCAAGGTTCCGCCTCCCCATCAAATATTACAGAAGAATTATAAATGCTTATCATACAAAATCATTATGGCAATAGCTAGCTGATAAAAGAATTAATAGCAAATGAGGTGATATATATGTTGTACTGGGTTTGGGAACCAGAAGGAAGGTCCAAGGACCTTTTATAAGAGTATGGAAAATGGCTGAGAAGAACTACAGGAGGCTGGGAAAATAGTGACCCAATGTTATACATGGTAAATGTTTGAAAAACTGCCATCTGTGATAACACAGAAGGCAAAAATCATATATAATGAACTTGTGCCATTAAACTGGAAAATCATGAGGCACTATGTTGAAAATTTGAACTGGTTGCTTTTACCTGAACTTGATAGGAGGTACAAGAAAGATGAGCCCAGAAAATGTACTCGGCCAGTGTAAAAAACAAAATTTACAGAAAACATGACCCCGGAAAGTAAAAATTTCTCAGGGGTTAGAAAGTAAACTTTTTTTATCCCCAGTTCCCCAATTTGATTAGTTTTCCAGGTCTGCTATAAAAAATGCCATGAACAAGGTGATTTAGAACAATACAAATTTATTATCTCAAAGTTCTGGGAGTTAGAAGTCTGAAATCAAAGTCTTAGAAGAATCATGCTCCCTTTGAAAACTGTAGAAGAATTCATCCCTGCCTCTTCCAACTTCTGGTAGCCCCCGTCATTCATTGGCTAGAAGCAGCAGAACATCAATGGTGTTCTTCATGTCTCTTCTCATAGTCTCTCTGTGAATGTCTGTCTCTGTGTGCAAATTTTCTCTATTTTTTGTAAGGACATCAGTCATATTGGATTAGGGTTCACTCTGATGATCTTATTTTAACTTGATTCCTTCTGTAAGAACTATTTCCAAATAAGATCACATTCTGAAGTACTGTGGGTTAGGACTTCAACGTATCTTTTTTAGGTGACACAGTTCAACCCATAACACAATCTTTATACACAGGAGAAGATTCTTCACTTAATAGTAGCCTGGGAAAATATTAAGAGCATTAAGAGGCACCATGTAACTGTAGACCAAATTAAGGTCTACAGGTCATCT
Organism: Indri indri; assembly: GCA_004363605.1. Lineage (NCBI taxonomy): Eukaryota > Metazoa > Chordata > Mammalia > Primates > Indriidae > Indri > Indri indri. Next base: position 25,035 of record RJWJ010007809.1, on the reverse strand, counting down.
TGCCTTTGATAAGACCTCTTAAAGAGCTAAGGAGGCCCCTAGTAGACCCTCTTGTCTGGTGAAAACTTGTTATAGAAATATTGAGACAATAGTCCCATAATTAAGTATATATTTAAAGGCACATCTTGAAAAGAATTAAAGTGTTTTTACATTAACTAAAATCAAATATGTGGAAAATTTTAAAGTTTTTGAGAGAACTTTATTGGCAAAAGTATTGCCAGCCTGAAATAAAAGGGAATGAGATTAAGATAAAAAGACTTCTGGCCACTGCCAAATTTTTACATAATAAAAAATAGACTGAGAAAGCAGTTCAGATGCCAAAAAGGGAACATTATTCAAAACTTTGCAGATATTACCAAGCAGGATAGCTAAAGAAACTTCCAGAAAGGAGAGCAATGGACTTTGGAGAAAAGTGGACGAGGAAGTGTTTATTATTATTAAGTTTTCCCTATTCCAGCATTCTGTGGGTGAGTGGGGAGATAGATGACTTGTTTCTTTATATCACAAGTCTTCATTTCAAAAGTAGATACCTGAAGACAGGTGGATCATGAGATCCTGAACTTTAAGTTGATGGCATGATTGAATGAGACTTTTGGCAATCATGGTATAGGGTAAGCGGATTTTGCGGGTAGAAGGGAAGTGAATATGTATGGAAAAGAGGATAGAATACAGTAAATGAGATTATTGTTAAAAAAAATTTACTCCCTTCTCCTTAAGACCTTCTAATGGGAAGAATGCACTTCTCCCACTGCCTCACCTTAGGCCTTGCTCACATGATTAGCCTTGACAAACATGACCCAGGAGAGGCTTCAGATATTTTTGTGGAGTTGGATTTTCTCTCTAATACCTCTCCCATTGCCATAAGAAGGACTCCCCAGAGTTGCTGCTGCTCCTTTATCTTAGATCTTAAAAACACTGGAAATAGACCGGAGCCCAACCTATACCCATGAGGAGTCAATAAGAGACAGACCTGCTTCTGAAATAGAACTGCCCAGGCAAGATCAACCTTTATTCTATCAGCTGTGCTTCAACCGTCTCATAGGCATGCAATTGATCCCAGTTGACATAATAGGAGCTGCACTAGCGGAATCAGTTTTGTAGTTGTTTGCTATATAGCTTTATTAAGGCAATGCCTAATGAATACTCTCAGCTAAAAGAACAAAATGATTACACAATATATAATCTACTCTTCTATATAAACTGAGGAAGAATGATTTTCCTTTTTTCTTTTGTATTTATATAACTGCCTTGACATTGCGTATGTGTTAAAGTCCATGAATGCATTGACATTTGTGTAATTTTGTTGTTTCTTATGAAAAATAAGTTTTAAACCAAATAATGACTCCTCACCTAAGAAAAGCAAAATGGTTAATAATTATTACATTATCTTTTGCTATGTTTGTTTTAGAATATTATGCTGTCATTCTAGAAAACAAGGGATCAAACACATGACCATCTCTTTGTCAATAGGAAAAACCCAAACTCTGTAAAATAATTTATAGACATTTATTCTGAGCCAAGTATGTGTGACCATGTCTGGGAGCCATGCCTAAGAAGCCTTGAGCAGGTTGTCTTGCCATGATTGGGTTACAGGTTGGTTTTATACATTTCAGGGAGACAGGAATTATACATAAAGTCATAAGTCAATACATGGAAGGCATACTTTGAAAAGGCAGGATATCTCAAAGTGGAGGAATACAGGGTACACGTGGGTGTAAAGATTCTTTGATTTATAATTGGTTAATGAAATGAAGTTTTGTCTAAAGGATTGGAATGTATTAAGTTAAGACAAGGAAGTCTGCTAATCATAGACAAGCCACTGGACTTGTACCGAGCAAGGTTTAAGTGATCCGTTAGGTAAATTGAGGACCTGACTGTGTGGTGTAAGCTTTGTCTTAGCCTTAGGCCTGTTAGTGAGTAGCAAAAACTATCTCCAAGAAGGAATGGGGCATGATGAGGAAGGCGTGACCTCCCTTCTCATGGCCAGCATCTCAGCTTTAGGGTGTTTCTGGGGTCCCCTTGGCCAAGATGGTGTCCATTCAGTCAGCTGAGTGGCTTAAGATTTTATTTGAGTTTACATTTTGTTTTTATGTACTTATTCTTGAGTTTTAATTAGCTTATTTCTCATGACATTCCTTTTGGTATCCTCCCACATAAGGCATTATATTAAAAATAACAAAATTCGCAATGGGTCTTTTACACCCAAATCATCCTTTTCATTTCCCAGAAAGATGCTGGGAAGCACAAAAACTTCATTCCTTCACATTATAAAAACAGAGATACTAGAAATACTTACATCTACTTGGAATTCTCTATATTTTAAAGCTCAATTATGTTTTCGAAGCTATACTATTTTTTAAACACACAATGTAGAAAGTCAAGTCAAGAAAGATAGGCTCGCCCTGCCCTAGTTTATTTTTATAAGGTAAAATATTATTAATATAATCATGTTTTACTAGTTGCCTACTTGTTTATGGATGAGTAGAACCATATATACATTTGTATGCAAAAACTGACATAATGACCACTAACAAATTAACTTATCTAAATATTTCATTCCTAGATTACACTACCTTTGTCTATTATTGATGATGGTAGCTTACTATTTTTTCAGGTCAAATTGAAAGCCCATAGAGATTTGCCTAAGCCTTCGTAGTCTATAATACATTCCTTAATTCAGGATAACTACGACTTGAGTCCTTAAGAAATACAGATACACCCACAAGCTTATGTATTATACAGAAAATTAAAATATTTTACCACCAAATATATTTATTCACTATATTTTAATATGACTGTTCAGAGAACCTGCAAACAGAAGTAGCCCTGAGAAGCTGTCTTTTGTGGGGAAATCTTGTATCTATAGAGAATCTATGTTAATACAGCCTTGCCTTCCCTAGTACAGATCTAGGAAAGATTAACTGAGAGCCTGATACCTTTAAAGGCCTAAAAGAAACATTTATCATGTATTCTTTATTCAGCTTCACTGTGTCTTTTCTCTCTGGGTTACAGGAATATGGGTTCTTATCGTTATATACTGATTTAGTTAGATCCTGTCCTCATCTTAGCATTACTGTCTTCTGCATTTGAACTTCTGCATTAATCCATGGGGCTATCAGTTGATTTTATTTGCTCTGACTAAAGCCTCTAAATGGTACATTTACACAACCATGAGCTACATACCCAGGGGCAACACAGCCAGAAAAAATAGCCAATAATACCACAGGATTGTGATAGCAAAAAAATCAATACTTCACCACATACTAATTTGCAGCTATTATTCTAAAAAGTGGAGGTTTGTAGAGGAACTCAGAGGAAATAAATTATTTCTATCATCATGCTTATGAGAGGTTTATGTCTTCTGTGACTATCTCTTGTTACTCCCTTCTTCATCCAAATCTCAAGAGGGTGTGTGTGCATCCAAGCTTCAAGATAATCTAGAAAATGTATTGCTTGCTTTTTAAAAATCTCTATAGTAGAAGAAAGGAAATTAGAAAGGTATAGAATAAGTGTTGAGTAGAGTAACCACTAGAGTTCATCTCTTCAGTTTCTCAACTTTGAAAGGCACATTCCTTTTCACATTTACACTTAAAAAGTGATAAAGCAGTAACATAGTCCATCCTAACATAAAGTATGAATATTTTTAGAATATTCCTCAATTTTGTGTTGCTTAGTATTTTCTCATGATTATATTAATGTTATGCATTTTATAAACATGACACAGAGGTAATTTTCTCTTCTCAATGCATCATGTCAAAGGCTACATGCTATTGATACATCTTATTATAGGATCTCATTCCTGTTCACGTGAGTGAGGTGGTGATTGCTAGGTTTCTTCACTGCGAAGTTACTACTATAATTTTCCCTTTGTAATTGATCAATGTTTCAGGAGAGGTATTTTAAAGTATGCAAATATTCTATTTCTTCTTAAATTTTTACTCACTGATTTTTACCATGTAATGGTAGGTCTTATTTGTAATAAGTATTACTGCAGTATCTTGCATTATATTTTTACCACTACTGTGTTTTCCATTAATTTTTACCACCGGACTTATCGATACTAGGAAGTAGCACAAAGGATTCAGGGTTCAGGATGTATTTTTCCTTGTACCTATTATATGGCATCGTTATTATTTTCCCTTGAAATTAAAATTACCCTCCTTTTCTCTCCTATTGATTAGTGATATGAGAAGTCCAAAAAGCCATACTCTCAATGTTCAGTATAATAAAATCATTGCTGTATTCTTTGGTAGAAACATCACTCTTTTTGGTTGTTAAACCTCAAATCATCTGATATATAGTCTTGGAATGAAGGCAAACATTTTGTCAGTGGCTCATCAGGACAAATAGCTTCCAGACTATGCATTCTGTCTCTGGGATAAAAGGCACTATTATTAGTCATTAAGTTAAAGTCTGGTCTGCATCCTATAGGTCACCATGACAACCTTGGAGGGCATTGCCTTATGTGTGGTACCATAGTGAGGTACCATCCCCACCGTTCTGTAATAGAATACTAATAGAAAAGGCCATTTCATCATTTCAAAAAGTCAGCTGCCTCTGATGATGTGGTACATGGCAATAACAATGAAACATATAATGTCAGCCCATTACTTTACTTCTTTTGACTGTAAAGTGAATGTCTGTATCAGAACCAATATTATGCTGGATAGGAAGATGATGATTACAGCATTCATAATCTATAGATGGTGTTGCTGTCTGAAGCATGTCAATCCTTTTGGTGATGAAAGTCAACTGTAATCAAAGTAATAACAAGTAACTGACATACATAGGGATTTTGCCATATTAACAATATGACATAGACCTCTACTGCTGGTTTATTGACTTTCATTAGTGGCAGCAGCTACATCAGCCTTAATGAGGGGAAGTCTACACTATTTAGCATATCTAGACCCAGTATTTCTAGTTCTATGCCTATAGTTTCATGATCTCATTGAGAAAACACTAAGCAAGTGTTTAGGGAAAGAGGTAGATCATCTTGTCAACTGATTCAGAGGTGTAGAGGAAGCATTCTCATGATATACAAAAAATTTCCAAGTCTGGGTCTATTATAAGAGGTCCACCTACATAATTCCCAATCACGTCTTCACCAATCTTATCTTCTTTTTTTTTTTCAATTCTTTTTAATGCATCCAAGCAGTTCACCACTGCCTATTAGTCAAGTTAGATTCGTATTGCTGTCTATCTCTGCTTCCAAGCAGAGAGGATCCTATGTAAAATCCTCAATTCCAGTCAGGAAAGTTTTTCTTATCTACTGTCCACCAGGGCCACTCCGAAGCAGTAGTCTTTCAGCTCACATTAGTATGCTGTTTTAAATATTAATATTTGTAACTCAGTCTTGAATTCTTTTTTCTCATTCATCCACTCTACAAGAACAACTCCCATGCAGCCATAGATGAGGATTTAGCTGCCAGTGCACCAAGAATATTCTCACTAAGAATTCACCTACTAATTCAACTTTCCTGTGATTTCTTAACCTGCTTGATCCAAAATATATATTACTCTTGGCTATGCCTCCTTTATGGTTTGGTAAGTAAGCATCCATTTCACAAAGAGCAGCTCAAGTTATATAAACACTTTTAATCACTTATTTAAGCATTCAGTTTCTACCAGGACCCAATGATAGACCTAGACCTCTATTTCAAAAGCAGAGTAATCCTTTGCCAAAAAAAGCTGAGGTTCGTTTTCAAAACTCTAATAGCCCACATAGCCATTATTCTATGTGGGTTTCCACATGTACCATAGAGAGAAATGAACTGTTCATACATAGAAAAAAATATTCTTTAGAAGCCTATATACTTGTGGCCATGTTAATAAAAACTTGTTCAAAATAATTGGAAAAAATTCTATCATGCCATACTGCGTTGCCATATTTTGTATCATCTACCACTAAATATATATTCCTAGCTTTTCCTGTACTGTACAGAAAGTTCCTTAGTTATATAGGAATCTTGTTCCTGACAACAGAAATTATCAGGAAGTGGACTAACTCAGAATTGCACAGGTCAAATTATAATAGTGGCAATTCTCCCTCAGTAACTTCCTTCTTTCCCCTCAAGATCCATTCTTTGGTGGTCAATAACAGTATATATTCTCTGTTATTCCAAGCCCCAACCAAGGTGATTGAGTGGTGGTCTCTAGCTGTACTTTTGCTGAAGTTGACCTTTTTATTTCATGATGTTGTGGTAATAGATAATCAATAGATATTTCTTGCAACTTAGGACAGAGAGAATGAAAAAAGATCACATGCAATGCAGAACTGGGTTGGTGAGACAATACATATGCTGCATAAATGTTATCTCCTCATTCTAGATATATTTTAATGGGGAGATGGAATGTGAGTTGCTTTTCTTAGTAAACTGGATTAGTTAATAGTCCCCATATTTTCTCTCCATTTCCATTGCAATTACCTGGTCCTTTATTGCCAAACCATCTAAAATGAGGTTTACTAAACTACATCTGCACAGTCATACCACCTGGGATCCATTTTCACTCTCCATCATCATTTTTTTACCCTTGCATCAATAAATATGTGAAATAATTTCTTACCTTCCAGCCCTAAATAAAATTATAGTTAACATTTTATTTTAACAGAAACACTCTATTATGTAGATGGGTTAGAGGAGGCGCCTCTGTATTAGCCTAAAATTATCACTATGGTGTTTGCCTCTTCACAGTAGTCTAGACTATTAACTTAAAGCCTGCCTACACTGAACTCAAATTCTTACACTTATAATTGCTTTAAATAGAGTGCAAATAAATATATTTTTAACTATTTTATAGCCTCCTGCTGTCGCATACCCCACCAAACTGCCTCCAGTATTTGTTAAATGGGGGTAGAACAAAGCCTGTAGCTGTAAAAAACACAAAACTGCTGCTGCCCTGTGGAGCTCTCTGACCCAAGAACTGCCCACCTTGATGCTGAGCTACGTCACCTAGACACATAAGCTCCCTCTCTGATTTCTTCTTCTCCCCCGGAGGTTCCTTGTACTACTCCCCTTCTGCATAGTGGCCTTTTGCTGCTGTCTCTGAAATGTACCTTTCTGGCGTCAACTTTCCTTCTCATATAACCTTTTCCAAGCACGACCCAATAAAGCTTGGGTATTATTGTCTGTTGCAGTTCTGTTTCTTTTTTTATTAACCCACAAATCCTCTAATTTACCACATACTCTCAGAATTTAGCAAACATCCAGCCACTTGACAATCAATATGCTTAGCTTCTAAGCTTTTGAGACCATTTTATCCATTTTCATTCTTTCCAAAAAGTCACAGAAAATGGGACAGTCCCTAATTACAGAGACATAGTAGAGGGGAAATGAGAAGTCTAAGCATGTGAACAGTAAAGGGCCACAGGTGAATTCTATGTGTCTCAGCAACAGGAAGAGGAGTCATTTAGTGTTTGAGATATAAAAATTATTGGTGGTAATAAGAACGCAGTGTATACAGAAGGAAGAGATTTTATACAGAATTCAGACAACAGTAATACCAGGGAGACTTTAGTGTAGGGAAATGGCAGCGGAGAGATAATAACCAATGGCAGCAGGAAAAAAAAAAATTGTGTCCCTAAATGCTCCCTATGTTGTTAATTACAATATTTCTTAAAAACCAAATGTAATTTCTATTTGTGCCAGGCTCTTTCATTTTTTTCAGAGCTGTTGGCTCTATGAGTCATGTCCTGAGTTTCTCTGCTGGAACAGTGAAAAAAAAAATTAACACAAACACTTTTGCTTCTTTTCTCTAAAGTACTGGAATGATAAGAGAAAAAAAAGGAAGATGAAATGTTGATTATATGGTAGTACAAAATGGGAGCAGGAAAAAGATGATTTTTATGAGCTCGTGTTCTTGCAACCCAATTCATCAGTTTAAAATTCAAACACTTGTCAAACAGGACAACTTCTGCATGGTTATAACTTGGAAGAACTACAGCTATTGATTTTTAAATTTATATTCTTTGTCTTTTCTTATTCCTAGGAATGCACCGACTTTAGTAAAATTTATTACAGTTTCAGTGGAAAGAAAATGACACCGTAAATATAAGAAAATAACTCACGAAAAATGCTCAAAAAAGTATTTTTCAGAGAATTGTATATACACACAAGACAAGCATATGTGTCACATTTTCCAATACAGAGCTGATTATAATATTCCTCCCTTTCTGTGACAGCACATTGGGCCATATGCCCTAATTTTTGCCTCAGAAACTCAAATTGCTACATATACATTTTGCATGCATGCTGAAATAGGAAACCAATTAAAACTTATGTATGTACTTCATATTCAGTAAGTTTGTTACAATATTTATGTATCAGGCTACATAACCTCAAAAAATAACATTGGTAATGGCTTTTGCTAAGGCTAAAAATAAGCAACAAGAAAATTTATTGCAGGCACAAGATTCAATTTGAAAATTAGCTAAAATAAGTCAAAAGTAATAATATTACACTTCAGTTATTAGAATCACTGTTGTTTAATAACATCATTCAAGTGATAGTTTATAAAATAGCTATATAAAATATCTTATGTCTGATTAATATTAATTATATAAAAAGATAAATTAAGGTATAAAATTGATAAAATTCAACCCAATCATTAGGGCTTAAGAGTTTTCCTCATTTATTTTATAGGTTGGCTTTGCTCACCAAGCAATTCTGAGAAAATTTGGAGACTGATCATTAGATTATATCTATAAAAGTGTATATATTGATTTTGTTCTGAGTTTTATTCTGTGCGTACGTACTACAATATAATCTTCAAATGCTATCCTAACTGTATTTACATGTCATATAATATTTGATATTTATTTTATAAGCACTACAAGTAAATCAACCTAATGGCTTATTTTTTGATTAATAATATATGAAAAAAGTGTCAAGATGTCACTTCCAAGATTAGTTTATAAAAATACTCTGTCTTCCATTTTGCTCACTTCTCTTGATCTCTTATTTGGTAACTGTGATGGAGTTATGTGAGCTAATGTGATTCGAGCTGTCACATAGAAAGACTGAGACAAAAAATTAATTAATTAATTAATTAAAATAAAACCTGAGTGAGGGAGTCCTTTGGCTAACAGCCAGTGAAAAATTGAAGTCAACAATTCAACAACCTCTAAAGAATGAATACCACCGACAGCCATATGAATTAGCTTGGAAATGGGCCCTCTCCCAATCAAGCCTTGAGATGACTGTAGCCCTGATCAACACCTTAACTGCAACCTCATGAGAGACTGAGTCACAAGCCACAGCTAAGCTGGATACAGATTTCTGAAATACAGAAATAGAAAGCAAAATGAATGTTCATTGTTTTAAGTTAGTAAGTTATGGGGTAACATATTACACAGCAATAGATCATTAATACACATGGTTTCAACGAAAGCCTTAAAGCTGCTGTTAAGAGGGTTGTCATGATACAATCTCAATGTGGCATGGTGGCAAGGAGCAGGGAAATGCCCACCTCCGCTGGGTTGAAATCAGATATGTGGCGTAATGCGGTGTTGTTGAGGAAATGTATGTGTTAATCCATTCCTTGTATTCTTAGACCCATTTCTACTTCACAATAAATCTACACTGTCAATGATTCTTCAGGGTTGTGATTCTTGATTGATAGATAAATGGTAGGTAGGTAGACAGATAAAAGAAGTTTAGCTATGTGAACTATAGGTCTCACATCTGTAGTTACTCCTGAGGCAAAAATTAATATGTATAATATGTTCCCTCACCCTTTTCCAGCTCTCAGTTTACGTGGGTTTTCTGTAGATTTGGTTTATGTCTTCATGTTTGAGCTGTCTGAGTACTTGTTCTCATAATCTTCCCTTAGAAGAGAAGAACCAAGAGATGTCCAATGAGTAGCTCAATTTCCACATTCACTTGATCCCATTTTATTTCAGCAGTTCTAGATCCTAATTACAATCAGAATCAATTACCATTGCCAGTGTAGCAGTTTTTTTTTTTTTGTTTTTTGTTT
>RJWJ010007809.1:0-14957 GCA_004363605.1 Indri indri | reverse complement strand
AGTTGACTTGACATCAAGTGACAGGCCAGGTCCTCAACGGATGGTACAATATTAAGATGTCATTTTCTTCTCTGAGGCTGACTGGTGGAGTTCTAGCATTGGTGCTAGCAAATCAGCCTTAATGCGATGACTATCTTGTCATTAGAACCATTCATAGCCTCCACTCCTCCACTTGGGCTATTGTATTCATATATTCATTGTACAAGCACAGGACTAGTAGAAAACAGAAGCTGGCTAACTCTCATAGGGAAAGGCATCCTAGTTCACTGAAGCACCCCATTGATCAGTGCTTCCTCTCTGCTGGATTCTACTTAGTGGCCATTGACATGAAATACAGGTGTCTACCAATTTTGTACCTAATTTCTCCCAGTTGCTTTGAATTCCTCTTCTCCAGACTACTTTGTTTCTGAATTTCTAAACATTTTTCCTCAGGCCCTGACTATTAGCCAAATGATTCTCATTACCCAATAGAGTGCACATAATGATACCAAGTTACTTATTTATCTATATTAATTAATGATCAATCCAATCTCTCAGCTCTGCCTAACCAATGATCCCTATTACTTTTAGAGTCATTTTCGATTAGAGCTGTATGACTTGCATCACATATTAGGCAAACTCATCTGTGAACTAGGCCAATATTTTTCCTCTTTCATCATATAGTTGTAGGGACCACCATTAATCCTTATGTGTATTCTGAGAGAAAGTTTGCAATAGAAGTATCATGGAGATCTGAGCACCCATGCATTTGTCCCCAGAATCTGTCCAGGAAAAATTTCTAACATACTTTCTCCATTCTATAGTGATTGCTGCTGCATTTGTCCAACCTTTTAACTGGACCAATAATATCCAGGTCATGAGGTGCAGCTCCGATTGCACAGTCCCTTGCTTGATTTACCAGTCAGGTGCTCAGGCTTCACTAGCCACAGTAGCTTCTAGGAGTTACATTTTGAACAATGAGGAATTCCTTGGGGGTATACTGCAAAACCCAACAATGTACATCGCATATGTCTTAATGGGGCTTGCCATAGACTTCACACTACACCCATATCTATGACGAACACCTCTAGCACCATTGGCGCTTTTGGGTCTTATGGCCCAATTGACAGGAAGTTTGCACCATATTCTGAACATTCTGTAGAACACTTTCTAGCTGTGATCATCACTCAGATCTGGTGCCATCTGAACCACTGGATACATTAGTTAGAGGATTAATGAGAAGGCAAATATGTTGCCAAAAAGGCCAAAATAATTATTTTGTTTCTTTCTTAGTGATAGTGGAGGGTGCAACAAATTCTCTTAAATATTAGATGAGATGCTATACTCTGCCTCCAGACTGTTAGTCTCACAAAATGTTACTGTTACGGAAAAACACTGAAACCCTGTGAATTTTTTCCCTCCTGTTTTTGACATACATTTGTCCTGCTAGTGCATCCAGAATTTCTTCCACTTCTTGATAATGGAGCCTAATGGCTTGTTGCCAGCAGTATAATACACCAAAACAGACTCCAGAGGCATGTCAAAATATTTAAGTCTCTGTAGACTATATAATTACTACAATAAAGAGATATATAAGAACCCTGTGGAATGAGGCTGGATCTATATCATCATTATTATGTAAGAACAACTGATTTTGATTCTTTTTGAAAAGAAAATATGATCCAGATCAATAGCAACAAAAAAGGACATTGACCAGTTCTTGTACAATATGTATCCCAGCATCCATTATTGAGGCTACAACTTGATTAAATTTACTGTATTTCTTATTGTCTGATGATGATAAGGGGAGTGAAATTTATAATGATCTCCTGGTGACTCCTGGGACTGATTTATTTACAGATGGTTTTTAGCTGACATCATTGGTTAGACAGCCTGGCTTGACTACAGGACCAGAGAGAAATAAAAAGACTCCACTGTGGGAGGTTACACAAAAGATTCGTTATACAGATTGTGTTGGTTCAATACGGAGGCAAAGCTCATGCATGTGCCAAAGAACATTCAGTGTTTGTGCCTGGGTGTGTCTCGAATCTGCAATTCTCATCTGCGCTCTTTTGCTTCATGCAAAATATCATTTGCCTTTAAATAAAAACTTTCAGGACTGTGCTTGGTGGAGTCATCTGAGTACTTTCAAGAATATGACCTTGAGAAATCCTTGCCCAGAGGAAGGCTGAAGAATTTAATTAGTTGGCTTCAGTTGTGGCCAACTGTGGTTCAAACTTGCTTGAAACTCCCTGAGGAAAAAAAAAAGTGGTTAACAATTATAACACTAAAAGATTAATAGGCTGGCTTTATCAAAGATTCTATTCCGCATTTATTGAGAATTTCCCCAGAAAAAAATTAATACCTTGACACTTCCAGGTTGTGCTCGTAGGTAGGCTGAGGAGCTTTTCTTTCTCTGGCAAATCTTCAACATGTAAAGCAGGGAAACACCTTAATCTGAAGCTTTATGTACTGAGTACTGGGAGCATGCATGAAATTGCCCACTATAGTTATAAAATCTTGTGGACCTAAGGGATATAAAAAACTGTATCACAAGTGTCTGCTATATTTTTTTGAACATAATGTGTGTGTCCCTGTGAGTATGTGAAGAAAAGTGTGAGAGGTTAGAGCCTGTGAAAGACATTAAACATTTAAGAATTTTTATTATATAAAATAAAAGCAATTGCTATTCTTAAATAATTTTGCTGACTTATCTGGCCACTTTCTTCTACCACCTGCACTCACTGCAATAGAAAAATTAACAAGTTGTTCAAAACTGTTTTAAATCATAAAGAAGCTTAACTATAGAAATGAATTCATAGAAGAAATAAAAACTGCTTTTAGTTTACCTATGATTTCTTCCTATGGTGAGCATGCTATCCTATTTTACCATTCACATGATTTTGTGTGGTTGTTATGCTAGGTATTAGTCTGAAATGTCAGTTCTTAGTACACTCATGGCTGAAGAATGACCAGATACACCAAAGTAAGGCAAACATGAAAATGAGATTTATTGAGTAGAGAAAGACAGGATTATAGGACAAAAGCAAGATACAGATTTACAGAGCATGATACATATGCCAGAGATGATGACCCAACCCATCCTTGCAGCAAAGGGAGAGCCAAAGGAAGGGTACAAAAATGGGGCTTGGTTATGGTCAGGGTCTTCTTTTATAGTGTCCTGATTGGGAACTTCCTCATGGTTCAGACCGTCACCATGGAACCACTTTGATTAGACAGTTGGGAGTTGCATTACTGTGCATGCAGGTTGCTCTAGGTCAATTTCCAGACTCTATGGTACATATGCAGCTTGGTTCGTGGGCTAGAGAGTCCTCTGCATTCTTTTGCAGCTGGTGTCCAGTTATGACTGGCTGATCTGTAGGATACTCCCTCCTCCCCCAGGTATGGCAGTCACTAGGGAGAAGATTAGGGTGGGGCAGGACCAAAATGGAAGCCTCAGGCCCACCTTTGTCATTATTCCCAGGTGTGGCAATTGCCCCAAGGCAACAGCACCCACTGTCTTCCCTAGGAGACCAGAACCTCTTGCTATCTACCTAACAGTTATTCTACATGGGCCTTTGCACATCCAGGGTTCAGAATTTTACACATGTCTAACCAAAAATAAGATGCTGTTGCTTTAGAGGAATGAGTGGGGAAAGTGTTAGTATATGATCTAAGGAAAAACAATTAGATTCTTTCCCTAAAACTAGTATCTAGATACTGAAAGAAAAAAGCTATCTCATTCTTGGTTCTCTATGCTATGAGGACATGAGTTGTGGGCTTGTGTCCCCCTTCCTTGACAGATGGATAAAGCCTGTCAACAAAATAAAGACAGGCAGAAATAAGACATGGGATTGCTCATATAATTCTGAAAATCCTTCAAGAACTTGCTGCTATTACTCTACAATCAATATTATCAACTGCCTCAGTACCATTTCCAGATACCTGACTCTGTAATAAATTTTATTTTTATTAACTTTGTTTTAATTGGAATTTTTGTCAATTAAGGAATAATTATTCCTGACTAAAACATAAAACACAACATAAATCAAGTGTTCAGATAAAACTATTCTGTTCTTGGTCTATAACTAAATGTCATTTTCCCAGAATTATAATTTGTAATGCTTTAGCTTCAAAAATATTATAAATTGGCTTGGAAAAAAATGATGGAAGATGCAGGAGATTTGTTTAGCCACTGAAGTGACTATGATATTTTGAAAGTGAGAACTATGCCATATGCCACTGAAAACTTTAGTATCACTAATTTTTAAGGAATTCTGTCTTAAATATTTTCACTGGTTTTAAATATTCTATCTTATTTGTATAAATACAAATAAAATTCGTATTTTATCTGAATGCAAATTCTTTAAGAGCTTGAGTTAAGTGGAGCTGATGACATATTATATCCATAGATGTTAAGAAAGAGAAGACAAAATGGAAAAATGGCCGTGGAATCTGGATACTTAGGAGATAGTGCTCTCGAGCACAAACAATTTTATAGAATATCAACAACAGACAAAGATATATGTATGTCTATATCTACATAATATAGTGGAAAATAAAAACCAAAATTTAGCAGTGGTATTTATAAATTAATAACTTCTAATTTTATTTTTGGGTGTTTCCTTACATCCTACAACTATATATTAATTTTATTAAAAATTACATAAAATTATAAAATTATAAAAATTATTAAATTCAAAATGTTATATAAAAATTTATAAACTTAGAATAGTGAAGACAATATTGATAAAGAGAAATAAATATTGGAGCAATTGCAGTACTCAATTTTAAAACATATTTAAAACTACTGTAGACAAGATAGTATACCATTGGTTTAACGGTAGATATATAGAGCAATGGAAGTTAAAGAGTCCTGAAATATATTTACACATTAATCAATTGATTTTTTTTTTCATTTTCATAGATTTAGGGGGTACAAGTGGATTTCTGTTATACAGACATATTGTATAACAGCGAGGTCTTGGCATTTAGTGTTCCCATTACCCAAATAGTGGACATTGTACCCAATAGGCAATTTTTCATCCATCACTCTTCTCCCATTTTCCTCCTTTTTGAGTCTCTGACGTCCATTATAACATTTATATGACCATAACTGGCCATAGCTTAGCTCCCACTTATAAATGAGAACAGGTGGTATTTGGTTTTCTGCTCTTGAGTTATTAGCACTTCACTTGGGATGTTTTCTTGTTGATTTGCTTGAGTTCTTTGTAGATTCTGGTTATCTGCCCTTTTTCAGATGTATAGGATGCAAATATTTTCTCCTATTCTGTAGGTTGTCTATTTTCTCTGTTGATTGTTTCCTTAGCTGTGCAGAAGCTTTTTAATTTAATCAAGGCCCATTTTATTTATTCACGTTGTTGCTGTGATTGCCTTTGGGGTCTTCTTCATAAATTCTTTGCCTACACAGATATTAGAAGAGTTTTTCCAACATTTTATTCTAGAATTCTTATGTTTTGATGTCTTAGATTTAAGTCTGTTATCCAGACTTATCTGT
Source organism: Indri indri (assembly GCA_004363605.1). Lineage (NCBI taxonomy): Eukaryota > Metazoa > Chordata > Mammalia > Primates > Indriidae > Indri > Indri indri. The sequence goes on along the minus strand of RJWJ010007809.1, from coordinate 9,460 downwards.
TATCTGTTAATTTTTGTGAGTGGTTAGAGATATGGATCCTGTTTCAATCTTCTGCATGTCCAATTTTCCCAGGACCATTTATTGAACAGGGCTTCTTTCCCCTGGTGTATACTGCTGTCTACTTTTTCAAATATCAGTTGACTGTATGTGGGTGGTTTTATATCTGGTTTCTCTGTTCTGTTCCATCAGTCTATGTCTCCATTTTTGTGCCAGTGCCAAGCTGTTTTGGTTACTATAGCTGGTAGGATAGCTTAAAATCTGACAAAGTGATGCTTCCTGATTTGTTCCTTTTGCTTAAGGTTCCTTTGGCTATTCAGGCTCTTTTCTGGTTCCAGACAAAGCATAGAATTATTTTTTCTAGATCTGAGAAAAATGACATTGGTATTTTCATGAAGATTGCATTAAATCTGTAAACCACTTTGTGCTGTTTCTTAAAAATAGAGTGTGAAATACCCATGTTAAAGATGTTCTCGCTGTACTAGAAGGAAAGACATCATCCTTATGCTCAAAGATAAGAATTGGAAATATAAAGAATTTTATACAGATCTTATTTAAACAGTCTTAATGTTTTAGCCTTCCTACATAATTTAGTTACTTCTTAATAACTATTAATAACTAATCTTTGTCTGACTCAGTAGACTCTAACAGCTTCCTCAGGTATTTATTTCTTTATGAGGGTTCCTGGGCCATGTAAAATTTGTATTATGCTTTTCTTCTGTTCGTATTTGTCATGTTAAATTAATTGTTGAACCAAGCTTGGACCCTAAGAGGATGAAGGCGGAGCTTTTCCACTCCTGAGATAAGATTTTCCACCAATGGTGCTGGAACAAATGGTCATCTATATGCAAAAAAATGAAAATCAATCTTTACTTCATGCCATATAAAAATGTGGGATGGATTATATATCTAAATATAAAACATAAGCCTATAAATATTCATAAAGAAAACATGGCAAAATTTTTGTGACCATGGGATAAGCAAATATTTATTAGTGCAAAAAAAGCATGAAAAAATTAACAAATTGGACCTCATCAAAAGGTAAAATGTATATTCTTTGAAAAGACAGACACAGAGTAAAGTTAAATACGTGCAAATCACAAATCTACTGATGAACTTAAATCCAGGAAATACTAAAAGCTCAATGCAAAGAAGATATAAATAAACAAATAAAAATGGACAAAAGATCTCATAGGACACTTCACCAAAGAAGTGATGCATAATGAAATATTAGCTAACTCCTGTGAGAATGACTCAGAAAAAAGTCCCAAAACAATAGATGCTGGTGTGGATGTGGAGAAAAAGGAACTCTTATACACTGTTGGTGGGACTGCTAACTAGTACAACCCCTATAGAAAGTAGTACGGAGATACCTCAAAGAACTAAAAGTAGACCTTCAATTTGATCCAGCAATCCTCCTAATAGGTATTTACCCAAAGGAAAAAAAGTCATTTTATAAAAAAGTCATTTGCACTTGAATATGTATTACAAAACAATTCACAATTGCAAATATGTGGCATCAGCCTAAGTGCCCACCAATACATGAGTGGATTAATAAAACGTGGTAGATGTATATCATGGAGTACTATTCAGCCATAAGAAATGGTGATCTATTATCCTTTGTAACAGCCTGGATGGAACTGGTGAACATTCTTCTAAGTAAAGTATTGCAAGAATGGAAAAACAAACACCACATATACTCAATACTAAATTGGAACTAATCAATCAACACTATGTGCACATATCGAAGTAATACTCAACAGAAATCATATAGATGGGTGAGGAGGAGGGAATGGGTAAATTCACAGCTAACAGGCACAATGCACACTATCTGTGTGAATGGCACACTTATAACTGTGACTCAATCTGTACAAAAGCAAATTATGTAACCAAAACATGTGTACCCCCGTAATATTCCTAAATAATAAAAATACAGTTCTCTCCCAGATGACAAAAAAAGAAGTGGCACAAATAATAAATAAGCACATAAAAAATTCTACATATGAGTCACCAGGGAAATGCAAATAAGAACCACAATGAGCTACTTAGTACACATTTACCAGAATGGCTAAGTATAGGATATTTAAGTATTACAAGTGCCAACAAGCATATGGATGAGTGGATCTCATACATTGCTTGTGGTAATGAAAATAGCACAGATACTTAAGAAAATAGTTTGGCAGGTTTTTTTTAAGTGGCATCAAATATAAACTCACCATATGTCCCAGCAATCCCATTCCTAGTTATTTACTTAAAAAAAATGAAAACATATGTGTACATAAAGACCTGTACACAAATGTATACTGTGGCTACATTCATAATTTTCAAAAGCTGTAGAAAATCCACATGTATATACTGTCATGACTGGTTAAGTATATTGTATAACATACATAAAATGCAATAGCATAAATTATAAAAAGAATGAATTACTGATGTGTGCAAGAATAAAGAGCTAAAAATCAGAGTCTCAACTGCCTGATGAAGCTGAGGGTAGAAAATAATTGACTTCGTAGAGACTCAGAGGAACTTTTTGGGATGATGGAGATACTCTGTATTTTGGCTGTTGTTGTGTTTACATGATTATACACACTTTTCAAGCATATAGAACTTAAACATAAAAATGGTGGATTTTCCTGTATGTAAGTTATACCTCAGTCTGACCAAAAAAATGCTGATAAGCACTGTGCCAGGTAAATTTTGCAGGTAGTGTAAAATTTGAATCAGAAGAACAAGTGATAATTAATTGCAATAATTCAAGCACAAAGGGATCACAATCTAGATTTATCTTAAGCTAAAAATGGAAGAAAAGGGTAAAATCAAAGAATTTAAAAATGAATCAATTTTATAATTGAATATGGGTCATGAAAGGGAAAAAGAACAAAGATGGCAAATATTTCTAACCTCATAACTGCAGAATGTGAATTGTAGTGACACAAATAATGGATTCGGGAGTAAAATTCAGCTTGGGAATAGGAGGCAAATAAAGTAAACTTTTGGTAAGATTAAGGAAATTTTGGGGCACTCAAAAATTAGGAAATACAGTGTAAGAAATGAGATAAATGGTCACAGACAAAAATGCATATTCAAGAATCAGAGATTTGGAAACTTAAAAGTTTAAAGATTTTCTCATTCAACTTCTCATCAATTGAAGTATGACAAAAAGAATTTTCAAAAAGTTATTTGCTATGAAAAACATCATCTCCTTATTTGAAGGTCTAAAATTGGGATTCCTAACCTGATTCAATCCATATTTTGTGTATTTTTCCCATTCAGTCTCTAATTGACATCTCAGATATGGATGGGCTCTTTGAGGGATACAATGCAGGGAGGGTAGAAACAATATAATAATAATACTTCATAGTGACTAAGCATTTGTCATACGTCAATCTTGTGCTAAGCACTTTGTTTTCATTTCTTCAGTTAGACTGATAAATAGCACTTAAAATTGTAGATAGTGTCATTATATTTATTTTGCAGATAAAAAAACCAGAGGCTTAAGACATCATTAATAAAATTTTCAAGCTCAATAGCCTGTTCACATTGCACAGGGGAAATCAGGAGCTTGTAGCTGAATTTCTCAGATCTGAATAAGTTGGGAGCCCAATTATGAAAAAAGAAAGGCCATTATGACAAATGTTATATAATAATACCAACATTGCAAAATTAATTTGCTAAGCCTATACATCATATTCAATCCTATGTGAGTATTGTCCTCAAAACTAACGTAGATTTTAATTTCATGTTACTTTTTATCCAAATATACACATTGATATTTAAATTAGTATTTTTACTGATCTGATTGTAGTCAAATGTAGGATAGATGTATAAAAAAAGAAAAACATAGGCAGGGCGCGGTGGCTCACGCCTGTAATCCTAGCACTCTGGGAGGCCGAGGCGGGCGGATCGTCCTGAGCTCAGGAGTTTGAGACCAGCCTGAGCAAGAGCGAGACCCCGTCTCTACCAAAAATAGAAAGAAATTAACTGGACAGCTAAAAATACATAGAGAAAAAAAAAAAAAATTAGCCGGGCATGGTGGCGCATGCCTGTAGTCCCAGCTTCTCGGGAGGCTGAGACAGTAGGATTGCTCGACCCCAGGAGTTTGAGGTTGCTGTGAGCTAGGCTGACGCCATGGCACTCGCCCCAGGCACAAGAGTGAGACTCTGTCTCAAAAAAAAAAAAAAAAAAAAAAAATCCCTTCTAAATATTAAAGTGCAGAAAGTTATGAAAACAGTGCTTAACCAAATAACATAAGAGCCACTTTTTGACAAATTCTGAGAGTAAAACTTACTGCTTTGTCAATTAAAAGGAAATAACTTTTCAGTTAATTAATATTAATATACACATTCCCATGAAAGATTTCCCCTTTTTCTTAAAAGTGAATTATAACTTTAAATATGCTTATCTGAGATTCCTTGCAAAAACTAATTATGAAGGCATGAGTCACAGAAAATGCTAAGTTTTAAAAACAATTTAGAAGCTGAGTATCTCCACATACCATGTCGTTTACAGTGGCTAATCTACAAAGACGACAGAATATTTCACAAAAGGAAATATATAATATTTATGATTATATGATATCATTGAAAGTCCCCAGATTATTCAATCAATGTATGTAAGCATTGAAATATTTATTTCTAATTCTGTTTTGAAGATGTTCTGAAGTTACTTTTTATTAATTTGTGATTTATAATATTTCAACCTTAGGCCAGTGATCATTATCCTTCTTAATGGGCCCAGGAAAGAATGGTAAGGTGCTTCCTCACAAATTGCAAGTCACTTTTATTTAAGCAAATTCAATACACAAAACATACATTGATATGTGTTCTTCATGTTTCAAAATCCTTATTCACAGTTGGGCTGTTTCATCCATGTGTCTTTCTGAAAAAAACTCTAAAGTTTTTGGGTAACATATTTATCATTAAAAGATGCAATGCATATGACATTTTTTTCTACTCAAATATACTAATAAAATCTAATATATATGTTAATGCAATCTCTTACTTTTTATATTTTATATTAAGAAAATGTTAATACTTACCTTACAAGGTAGATAATTTTCTCCTTTGCTTCAAATTTAAAAGCCTGTATTTCACTCAGAACAGTGTAAGCGCTCAATAAATATTGACCAACCTATTGGCTGCAACAAATTTTGCATTTAAGTATGAACAATGTAATATTCTTAAGGACAAAACTAGTACACATTAGTTCATATTAATAAATCGTTTCTCCATTTGGGTTTAGTCTTACTTAGCCAGGGTTTATTAAGACACAGAAAAAAGAAAGGATAAGTTATTATGAACCCAAAAGAATTTTGTGCAAATATAATCTAGACCATTTTGTGCAAGACATTAATAAGCTTTTGTCATCATCTTGTTTTATACAAATATGAAAATAGGGATTCCAACAAACCATTCTATTTGACTAATATGGTAGCTTTGTATACTTTGTTCTCCAAATACATCTTTATTTATCATTGGCTATAACAATAAGGTGAATATAGTGAATATATTTCTGAACCTTTGTTGAAGTTTTTGACAAGATTAGTATTTGTTAATCTTTTTCCTATATTAACACTCATTTTTTTAAATTTAATTTGATCATCCAATTGTATAAAAAGGAAAAGAAAATGGGGTAGGAGGATGGAACTAGAGGCATGAAGACTTGATTATGTAATTTAAAAGTCCCCCCAAAATGTTTTGTATAAGTTACTATCCATCAATGAAATACACTCTTCCGTTTTTTCTACCAGCGAAAACTTTTAACGTTCATGATATTCGTACTGTATGTTAAAATTTTTCATTTAGCTATCTTCGGTATAGTCAGGATGGACATTTTACAGATTAAGAAAATATGAACTCATTACCAGAGAAAGTGGATTGGTCAAGATTGAGACTCGGTAAACAATGGGATAATAATCGCAGTTAAGGCCTTCAGACACCAACTATTCTTTCTAAATCGTCTTACCACCACAGTACACTGATCCTGAAAATTACTGAATCTAATAGCGTCCTAGTGTTCCCTGTGTATTAATTACTTCAGAGTTTAGATGAAATTAACAACACATGCAGCAAAGCTTAGGTGGGCTTCATCTGCTGTTTAGCTTTGTGAATCTGAGTCTAAAGCAAATGGTACTGTTAGAAGAAATGCAAATGGGAGTAAACCCATGCCCCAGAAGATGGTATGGTCATGAAGGCAACATGTCCTTGATGTATGGAGATTACATCTATATGCATGGAAATTGTCCAAATCAGTACTTTGCTCTGTTTGTGGGTAGAAGTCAGCCTACGCTCAAAAAAATTATAATGGCATGGTGTAAATCTTTCTGTTTCAGTCATTCATTTCACAGTCTAATAAAAGTAAAGTAAAAAATTACAATTAAAGTTAAAAACATTAAAACAACCAATATTAAAAGTCTGCCATTATGATGTGTTCTGTTAATCTCAGCACTATTTTGACTTCACGTGATCATCTATAGGTTATTACATATGTTCTTTGTTTTTGCCATTTATTTTACCTAACTAGGCTATAATTTTATTGTAGAAAAAATGTTAGCATTGTGAATTAAGTAAAAGCAATGGACAATTTATTGTCTCAGTAGGATTTAATTCAGTAACATTTTTAAGAAATATTGATTGGGGATTTACTAATTTAAGCTATTTTTCTAAATGTTAAGCATAACAGAAGAAATATGACAAATGTCTTACACATGAACTCTGAAAATATGAATTCTCTTTTTTATTTCAAGAAGTCTGTTGAGCTTTTTATCCTACTTTCCATTTTCAAAATAAAATAGTTACATTTTAAATAAATCTTCTCACAGAAAGATTTTGTTAATATACAAAATGAAACTGAAATCATTGTCAACTAATGAGCCTTAATTCTGTTCAAAATTTGACAGCTATAAAAGACAAATGAATATATCATTGCCTTTAACACATTTATATTTGATCTCAGGTTTCAAACATATTCATTTAAACACATCAAGGTTTTAGAGTGATTTGGTTCTATTTTATAACAATAACTCGCAATAATATAATTCTTTCTCCACACAAAACTTCATACAGCAAACACACATTTGAAAAGCTGATTATTTATTTAGTGAAAAACAAAAATAATTTATCTTGGTTCCAAACCTTAGTTGGTTGGAGGTTGTGAAGCAAAGGCAGCCCTTTCATTACACTCATAATTTTTAACTTGATTTCTTTCATTGTAATCTAATTTAGTAAATGTCAAACCAAGTAGATAATAAGATTATACTTTATAAGTTAAAATGAACTTATCTATTATTGTGTGTTTGTTATTTGTAATGAAAAAAAAAAACCCATAAAGATGGAGTTGTCAAAGTTCACTTCTAAAGGGTTTGTGAAAGTTTTAATTACTTAACATGGATATTTCCACTACAGGCCAGGCCAAACACTCAATAGCACATTATGTTCAACCACTTGGAAGACCTACAAAGAGGAAGGGAGGGAGGGAGAGAGAGAGGAGACAACATTATAATTATATTTTGGTAAATAATAAAACTTTTATGGTAATTCAAAGAATTTTCATTTAACTTTCAATGTAGTGTATTGAAAATACATTAGGGAATTATTTCTCTATTACCTAATCCTTTAAAGAAATTGTTTTATGCCAAAACTGAGTTCAGACTGTTTGCATTCTTCTTTTATAAATTTAAGCAACAGAAAATAAAAGTTCTGACATTATAATTTTGCATTACTGGAACAGCAATATTTTAAGAAGATTTTTATATCACTGCTCTAGTGTGTAATCTGTATTTTAGTAAGTAAATTCAGATTTTTATAAGTAATATTTAATTTTCCAAATTCTAGAGAAAGTGAATATTTTATAAGTAAAATATATAATATCAAAGTCTTTGAAATGAACGGAAATTAAAATTTCTTACATCTGTTTCATTGTTCTACAGTTTGTGACATCCTTTCCATACTTAATTCATGAACAAATTTAGCTTTCACAATACTGTGAATGTACCTGTAATCTCAGTTTCTAAATCTTTCGGCCAAGAATCATCTTACTTTTAAAAACCATTTACTCAAATAATAAATTTAATGTATTTTCTCATTATTCTTGCATTGGAAGTAATGTATGTTTGTTTAAATACTTCAAAGACTGCCTCTGAAATGTTTAGGTCACTTCCGAGCACAGTATGAATTCTTACTGTTCAAATGGAATTATAAGGAAAGATATTTGTATATTATATACTTTATTTAGATTTGGAAAGTATTTAAGCGTCTGTCCTCTTTTATCCTTTCTGTAACAATTTCATTTCAAAGGAAACTAAAATTTCAAATATTCATAAGGCCAATTACATTTTATTTCTGTAATGCCCTATACATACTAAGAACACTTATATATAATGCTTTAATACTTAAAAGATAATTGAAAAATAGCTTGGCTTCTGCCTCTTTATAGGATGACCTACCTGGAATATATTTATATCTGACTCAGGTTAAACAAAGGTTTAAAAATAATTATTAAAATGCAGTATTTATGAAAAGATACTAAACCTCACTAATAGAGCACTCTGTCAAATAAATTGTAATTAATTCATCCCAAGTTGTCTACATCGAGAAAAAAATGGCAACTAAGTAATGTTTTATTGGAAATTTACTTGTTTTAAGCCCCAAATCTTGTAACTATTTTAAATAGCCAGTTTGCAATATGAGAGATTTTAACTTTGGATGGGCTTCTCATTAGAGTTCTGTGTCAGAGATTTAACAAAAAATACAACTACAATGCTTAAAATTAAATTCCATTACTAATAGATATTAATGTAAATCTTCATGGATAGTACAAATCTACTTCTCATTGTATAAGTCACTACAATTAAAACACCAGTTTACCTTGCCTCACTTGCATGTCATATTGAATATATTATTTAATAAAATTCAATAACATCCTACTCAAGATAAGAAAGTTAGAATAATATTCATTGGGAAAGGGAGAATGAGTTTATTATAATTGTGTTCTTGAGCACAATCTAAGCTTTTACATTAAGACAGATATTTCAGACATGGCTCATAGTTAATGTGATATCTAATATCAATTTACCTTTTATATAATTCTTAATTTTACTTTCATCCTACTTACTCAATGTGATCTAATTCAATCCCTAAACTCCCCAACAATTATTAAAGTTTCAATTATTAAAAATTACGTCACAGGAGACCAGAAACACATTTCTATAGTAACTCAAATGTTTCACACAAATGACAATTGATGTCTTGTTGCAACAATAAGTGCTACACTTAAAGCCACCTTGTAAATTTCAGGCACACTATTTCATTAAACGGTACCTATCCTCAGTACCCAGTACTGAGCCTTACAGACAAAATACCTGCTCAATGGTCAAAATACAGAAAAAAACGCATAAGAATAACATCTATTGGATGTCGGGTAGGGAGGGAGGGGGAAGGGGGAGGGGGCGAGGGGGAGGAGGGGA
>RJWJ010007808.1:0-55911 GCA_004363605.1 Indri indri | reverse complement strand
CTCAGTATTTTGGTTTTATACTAAAGTCACTTGCTCAAGAAAGGCTTCCCGATTGCCTCCCCTGGGGTTCTTTGGTTCCAGGCTCCAATAGGCCTCACAAAAATTACAGCCTCATAGCGCCTCCTAGTGTTTCAGGTGCTGCTCACCTGAGGCCAGACCAGGAGCATGGCACCTCAGACTGCAGTGAGAATAATACACACATTTTTCATGGCCATTTCTTAGTAATTTAGCAGTTTTCCCATTCATCATCTCGCTTGATCTTGACAATAAGCCACCAAACTAGGTATCATCTTCAATGCCTCTGAGATGGGGTTACACAGGTGGTCCCACGGCTGGTCATGAGCAAATCTATAGTTAGATGCAAGTTTTTTTTCTGCCTCCCAAACTCTGCTTTTTCTAATTCTGAATATTGGCCCTGCCCTTAGGAAATGCCAGCACTGATTTAGGTCTAGAATGATTATTACAGCTAATCACTCCTCTGGTGTAGCTGCTCTGATGAGGGGCTATCGCTCTTGTCTCTGACCATGAGAGAGGTTTTTAAACTGATTACAGGTCTCTAGGCCTTTAAACCACATGTAGGAATTCGTAACTTTAGGTCTACGGATCACTAACAGTTTGTTGTTTTTCCAACATTCGATGACTGATTTTCCAGCGTCCACCTGGGTCCACAGCCAATGCCACGTTTCAGGTTTGGGCTAGAGCAGCACACCACTCTTAGTACCTATTTTTGTATTAGTTACCTTTTGCTGCATAACAAATAATCCCAAGATGTGGTAGCTTAAAACAATAATTATTTGTCAGCTCATAATCCTTTGAGTCATCAAATAGGTCTAGGCTAAGCTGGGTGGTTCTGCTGGTCTTTCCTGGGTTCCGTCAGTGGGTAGGTCAGCCAGGGCCTGGTTGATCGAGGATGGCCTTACTCACCTGCTTGATGATCCATTCTGTCAGTTGGGCTGGCTGTTGGCTGAAGTGATGAGGTGACTGGGTACATGTTCCCAAGTAGACTAACTCAGGCTTGATCTCACAGTGAACTCATGGTTTTAAAAAGCAGCAAGAAAGGGCGAGCCTCAATGCACAAGTGCTTTCCAAGCCTCTGCTTGCATTATGCTTCTTGATGTCCCATTGGCCAAGGCAATGCCACGCCCATATTCAAGAGATGGAGAAATAGCTTATTCCTGCTGATGGGAGGACCAGCAGCATCACATTACAAAGAGCTACACATACAGGGTTGGAAGGAATTTGTGGACATTTTGCAAGTTAGCACAGACATGCATCAACTTCACACTGAGGTAGTTAAGAGCCAGTGTGCCTTCTGCATTTTTCTCTTCTCTGTCCTGTTGATTTGGAAGCATGTGTTGTGATAACACTGTCTTATGGTGGAAGGAGTCTATACCCTGAGTCACAGGTGGAAGAGAGCTTCTACTGACCCACAAAGGGTTTTATTGAGTGAGAATTAAACATCTGTTGTGCTTGTCATTGAGATCTTGTGGTTCATGTGTTACTGCAGCAATAATTATCATATCCTGACCAATATACTCCCATATTGCAGACAAAATTTGATGTGTGTGTGCATTTTTCTGGTGAAAATGTCAATAGCTTTTCTCAGATTCTCAAAAGGATCTGAGATTCAAAAGAAGTAAAAACAATACAAAATATTTCCTCAAGAGATATAAATTTTTCAGCTCACAGAATTACCTGCTGTCCCTTTGAAGGGAGTGTGGTGTAGTCTGAAGTATTTGGGGAGTCAGAAAGACCTAGATTAGCATCTCATTTCTCTTATTTATTAGTTCATATCTTGAACAAATCCTTTAACCCCTGTGAGCAGTAGTCTCCTGAGTTTAAAATTCAGGCTTGTTGAAATAATGCTTCAATAATCATTTATTGAGCATCTACTAGATGCCAGGTACAATACTAAGTGACGAATGTGTAATAAGCCTTTCCTATGATAGCTGACAGCTTAATGAGAGGACAGGCACAGTAATACATAATGGTGTGTAGTGTGATAAGTACAATGAGAGAGGTGTGCACAGTATAGCTCGGGCATTGGTGACGTGTGTGTGTGTGTGTGTGTGTGTGTGTGATCACTGGGAAAGCTTTTTCAGGAGTGGGCTGACTCTTACAAGTTAAAGAGAAGTTAGCAAACTGAAGGGAGGGCATGCAGCATTACAGGGAGAGGGGTTAGCAAAATCAAGATACAAGGTGAGGAATTTCACAGGGCTGATGGAAACCATAAGCCAGTCCGTGTTGCTGGGGCACAGAGTTCAGCATGAGCAGTGGAGAGAAATGAAACAGGAGAGCCAGGCAGGAGCCAAACCAGGTAGATAATACTAATGATATGGATTTTATCCTAAGTGGGAGGGCGGCTATTGAGGGGTGTGAGGAGGGAATGGAAGGGGACTGCTTTCTTTGTGCGAGAGATTACTCTTGCTGCAGAGTAGAGAATGGATTAGAGGGAGGCAAATTGGAGGGGAAAGACGTGTTAGGAAGCTAGCCTAATGGTCCACTGAGAGATGCTGAAGGCCTGAATTAGAGCAGTGGTAGCAGAGCAGAGATGGACAGGAGGCATAAACATAATACCTGTCTCATATTGTTGAGAGAAGTGAGTAACACAGTATCTGTGAAGGGCTTTGCAAACTGTGCAGCTCTGCACAAAGGTGGGATTATTATGACTGAGATGAGGGCCCTGTGTAAGGAAAGCATACGAAGTCCCTGGGTTGAGCTTGGCAGCTGTTCAGAGCAACCCCGCCCTACACAGCACACATGTGCTCCTGTATCACCCACAGTCCTGTGGGTTATAGCACGGGCTCTTCCACATTCAGATGAGCTCCTTGTCTTCCCAGCTCTCCTCCCCCGGATCCTGGGGGGCAGGATCTACCCCCCTCCTATTATTCCAGAGTCCTAATCAGTGTCTCAGAACCCCTGATCTCTACCGTTTTCACCGTAGGTTTTTCCTCGTAGCCTGGGGAATCTGATTTAAAAGAGCCCTTAGAAGACTGCTGTGATAACTACATCACAAAAGGTGGTTCTGAATATTAGAATGCCTTATCCGTGGCATGGTTATTATCACCACGGCGATTCAAAATTGTCCCTGAAAGAAATGTGGGTTGGCTGAATGGGCAGTGAGGTCGTTGAAGGACTGTTTGGGGGAAAATAATACCCAAATGAGAAAAGGATGTGGCTCTATTCCCAATGGGAAAAATAAGACAGAAAAAAAAATTAAAGGAAAAATAATGATAGCCAGCGAAATTAATGCAGAGTCTCATCCTCCTGTGGGAAAGAGAGTGGCTGTTCGTGGAGCCCATATCCCCTGCCTCTTAGGCTGCACTACGTGCTCCGACTTCCCTTGCAATTATACTTAGCAGTGCGAGTAAAGTCTGGCTAAGGGACTACAGGGAGAAGCGATGTGTGCTCTTTTATGCCTGGCCCACACAAACCTTCCCATGTGCGATCCTACACCCTTTCTTCTCCCCATCTGCCAGCTAGATGTGTATACGCAGGGCGACCTTGGAAGCTAGCGTTGAAGAGGGAAGAGCCTCTGGCAGCCTGGGTTCCTGCATGACTGCATGGAGCATCTTACCCACCCTCTGCTGATGAGACTGTGTTAAGCCACTGAGATTGCAGGGTCTTTCTGTTTTAGTGCATAGTACCCCCTAAACGAATACGTCCTCCTTCCCATAATTCTCATTCCCCACCTGACGGAATTGGCAAGCATTGACTGAAAAGGAGTCATGGGTTGAAAACAGGCATCTAAGTGGTCAATGTCTATGACACTGCTCTAATGGTGGAAGAAAGGCAGCATCTATTTAGCAAAGGAGGCTCACCATCTAGTCTAGGGTTTTGTTTGCCCTTTGTGTTGCTATATTAATATATGGGAATTCTGTGTCCTCTATTATGTATATCTCTGTGTATAAAGAATGGCTTTGTATTTCTCTGTAGACATGCACTGGTGCCCTGTGTCTTCTGTTGTGCATGATCTACAAAGTATAGGTAAGTATTTCTCTCTGGCTGTACATAGGGAGAGATGGACATAGGACACTGCGTGTGAGCCATATAGTTCAGGAAACAATAGGAAGCATGCCAAGAATAGGTGAGCAGCAATGATGATGATGATGGGCCCCATAATAACCAGGTAGATGCAAAAGCGAACAGCATGTTCCAAGGCAAGGAGCTCCCCAGCATGCTGAGAGGAGAGCTGACTTTGCAGCCTCTGTCCCCATCATTTGAGATATGCTTGTCAAATACAATTGGGAAGACTGTGGAGATAGCCCTTTAGACACAATTTGATTTGGTGCTAGTGACTTAGGGCCTGGGGTGGGCACACTTGGATCCTCATCATTGGCCAGAGTGCCAATCATTGGCCAGAGAGGACTCAACAGTGTGTATGAGGAGAAAGGGTCAAGAAGAAACTCCAGAATAAGACAGATGGGCCCTGACAGTGATGACAATTATGTTTTCAGCGGAGCCCCAAGCAAGGTAAACATGTAGACATTGGTCATGGAGCAGTAGTGTCTCCAGGGTTCACATGTGGACAGTTCCATAAACTGGAAGGCTCATAACTCACCCAGTGGTTCTCAGTGTCTGTATAGAATTGCATGTTTAATACTGGAAGCATAGTACTTCATATTTTCTATTAAATACTTTTCTTTGTTCCCGAAATCTTTGAATATTTTACTGACCTCAGGAAAAATGAAGCATTGTATCATTGGCATAGACAATGAAACATCTCAAGTTCAACTAGGGCAACTCATTTTTTAAAAAATGTTTTTACATGTAAGCACAGGCAATTAGGTTTTAAAAAATTAAATAGTAAGGGTACTAATTTTTTATTTCAGATATTTCCAGGAATGCTAGAAATGTGTAAGGAGAGAAAATGGGATTCCACCTGGCAATGTGCCATGCAACTAATTACCTGGGGACTCTAAACAACTGGATGGATTATGTAGTTGCATCGATTTTGTGAATTATCTGTGGCAAATGGTGAAATCTAAGCCACCTTGTTCATCTGCTGATTTTCTCACTGCAGGATCCAGTTTGAACGTGTTAGTATAGCAAATGAATGAGTTCTCAACCTGTATGCTGCCCTGAACTTCACACCAATCTGAACTTTAAGCCAATTCATTTATGCACTCAAAATATATATTTTCAATGTCCACTGTGCACCAGACCCTGTGCTAAGTGGAGGATTCAGCAGTAAATATCACTCTCGGTTCCCTGCCCTCACGGAGCTTCCAGTTTCATAGAGGAAATAATCTCGAGTCATTGTATCCATCTATCATTATAATTTGGGTAACTGTAAGTAGAGAGCCATATACTTTCCTGATTTCACTGGGGTGGTGGCTGGGTGGGGAAGTTGGAGAAACTCGTCTGTGCTTGTGAAGGCCCAAACCAAAGAGCAAAGCAGTTGAATAGTCAGGCTTTTGAATTAAGATGCAGTTACCGATGTAATATGGTGTCACGTAGGGTTTCTGTCATCTGGTATTGACATAAGAAACTACCCCAAGGCTTAGTCACTTAAAACATCAATTATGTTACTATTACTCACAGTCCTGCAGGTCAGGAATTCAGGCTAGCACAGCAGGAACGGTCATTTCTGTTCACCGTGATGTCTGTCCAGGTGGTTTCTCCACTCCCTGGTCTGTTGATTCAGCTCAGATGCTCGATGGCCGAGGGCTGGCTGGGACAGCTCAGCAGGGGCTTGGGTTCTCCTCAGGCAACTATTCCTCTCCAGGTGGCCACTCCACAAGGCTCTCCAACAGGGGAGCTGGACTTCTTACATGGCAGCTCAGGCATCCCCAAAGAAAAAGTTGCCAGATCTTCCTGAGGCTAACCTAGAACTGGCATGGAGTTGCTTCCACCACATTCTACTGGTTAAAGTGAGCCACGAGGCCAGCCCAGACTCGATGTGGGTGAGAGTAACGCAGCACAGGGCGGTGTGGTTCGCTGGCAGCAATCCTTGAAGATCAGTTACCACATGCAGGAAGTGGAATTGCTTAGTGAGGGATTTTTTATAAAAAAATACAGCCCTTAATCAAAAGAATCTTTTTCTCCCCAAGAGAGACCAAAGGTACCTTTCCTTAGCTGCTGTTGATAGAGAATATATCTCGCCAGAAGGAGGCAGAACTTTTTGATTAGAGACAGGCAGGCCACTGCATCACTGACCCACGGGAAAACATTTCTGGACTCACAAGTAAAGCAATTCTCTGATCAGGACTCAAGACTTACAATGAACGGACTTTGAGAATTGGCAGGTATAAAGACCAAGATATTTCTTCGGGGATTTTAATACCCTCAATGCATGGAAGTGATTTAATCCAGGGACAGAGCATGGCAGGGAAGAGCAGGGACCCTTCTAAGACAATCAGCAGATCTCACAAGCAAACCGAAGCAAGGACAACCTCGTCCTACCCGACCAGAGGCCACTACCTTAGCTAAAGACAACAAATCTGACATCAGAACTCCAGTGCAGCATTTCCATGGTTTGTTGTATATTTCTGCTTAAGTGTGTAGTAAATCAAACATATGAAATCAGGCTAGCATTGCATACAGGCTCTGTGGTCAGAACTTCTGGCTGTAAAGCCGTCTTTGCTACTTGCTGATGTGTGACCTTGTGTCAAGTTAATTTTCTGTTCGGGATTGTGAAAGTGCTTAGCATAGTGCCATACGTGGCAGAATTTCAATACATGCTAACTGTTTTTTTATTTTTTATTTTTTTTTGAGACAGAGTCTCACTCTCTTGCTGGGGCGAGTGCCGTGGCATCAGCCTAGCGCACAGCAACCTCAAACTCCTGGGCTCAAGCAATCCTACTGTCTCAGCCTCCCGAGTAGCTGGGACTACAGGCATGCGCCACCATACCCGGCTAATTTTTTTCTGTATATATTTTTAGCTGTCCAATTAATTTTCTTTCTATTTTTGGTAGAGACAGGGTCTTGTTCTTGCTCAGGCTGGTTTTGAACTCCTGAGCTCAGGACGATCCACCCGCCTCGGCCTCCCAGAGTGCTAGGATTACAGGCGTGAGCCACCGTGCCCGGCCCAATGCTAACTGTTAATATCATCATTTGGTGATGTTGTGGTTGTTAACTTCATAATGTCCAACAGCCCTTCAGCTAAACATCCAACTCCATGGGCTCCTATGTCTATCCATTGATGTGAAAAGTTTAGTGACCAGAGTGGGCAAAACCAGAATAGCAGCCTTCTTTTCAGAAGGGAACATTAATATCTGTCTAGATGCAGCCAGCATCCAATTGTGCAGAATTTTCAAGAGAAGAAAAGCTTGGCTACTTGCACATCATTGACAAATAGCAAAGTCAAAGTCAAGGGTGAATCTGGGACACCTAAATCATACTGACTGACTAATGCAAGTAATTTTGTTGTTGTTTGATATCGAAATATTTTAGGAGTCTTCTATGAATATAAATATGGTTTTAATTTTTATTCAAAATATTACTTTGCAAGTTTCTATTTATCCTGAATGCATTCGTCAATTGACTGTGGACCCATGTTTGGATAACTGCATTTGTGAGGGAGCAGCTGCTCTTCCTCAGAAGCTCTCTCTCTACCCTGGCAATTGACATCAGAGTCTCCATAGGTGAGCCAGGATGGGGGAATGCCCTGTCTCCTTGAGGGGTGACATGGGAGAGGCTTCATGAGCAGACTCTGCACCCTGCTGCATGGTGCAGAAGTGGCTGCTGCACAAACCTGCCTGAAAAATGAAGCTAATCATCCCCATGTCATAGGGCTCCTGTGAGGATTAAATGAGTTGCCATACACAAATGTTTAGAACAACTCACGGCACATGATGAGTACATTATGAAAGCATTAGCTACTGTCATTATTCAGCTTCTACATCAAATGTGGAAGTTTGGCCCAGTCCTCGGGCCACCCTTGTCTGGACTCTGACTCTGACCCCCAAGGACTTCCTTAAATAAGTGTGGAGAAGAGGCAGCGAGGGGGCCTTCCCAGCAGCAGCGTTCTGCCCGATACCTAAAACCTGCCTGGATTTTAGATTCTTCTGTGGGGCAGAAGAGAATGGGAGAAAAGGTCCTGAGGTTCCCACCACAGAATGGGGTTCAGGCCCATTCCTGCCGCTTGCATACCACCTGTGCATGTCCTCCAGCAAGTTGCATCTCCTTTCTGAATCTCGGGTTCTCACCTGCACAATAAGATGGCTCCTGCGGGAAGGAGCACCTGGGCATTTCAGATCCAGGCAGACTCACTGAGGCAGGGCAAGCCTAAGAGCCCAGGCCTCCAAGCCAGAGTCACCTGGATCCCCTTAGAGACTGGAAAGTAGATGAGGACCAGAGCCCAGCTGCTAGGAATGGGGCACAAGGACCGAAAGAGCCAGGCAGGTGAGCTGCCTTGTGTTCCGATGCTTGCAGGGCGAGAGGCTAGGGCCTCTCATACCCCCAACACCTCCAGGCCTGTGTCCTCAGAGGCTGGGAGGACAGCCTGTGAATGGGCTCTGAGGGAACCACATGCCCTAAGGCTGGCTTGTTTTTCCCACACATGCCCATGCTGGCTTCCTCCTGAGCCCTCTAGAAGTTTCCAGGCCTCTCCAGTCTGCCCCAGCATCTGCTCTGACCTTTTGCTCCTTTAGGTACCTTCTCCTGTTACTCCGACCACCTGTGAGTTCAGACATTTGGCTGTCCCTTGGCGGGGGGGCAGTTCCACCGTATGTTCATGGCCTAGTCACGGCACTTGCTTCTGGCTTGGGGACGTGTCCTTTTGAGAGGCAGTGCCAATGAGCGGATGGACCGTGAACATCAAAGGAACAATGGGCTGAGATGGAATCTAAGTTCTGTCATTTATTAGCTACAAATGACTCTGGGCAAGTTACTTTGCCTCTCCAATTCTCAGTTTACCCACTACAGAGAGTATAGTTCTTGCATGGGGGTTTTAAGGATTAGAGGCAATATATGTAAATTTCCTGTGCAGCCTTGACACAAAGCAGGTGTTCACTATGTGGCAGCTGCTGTTTCTATTGTAACTATTACTGCTGTCGTCTCTGACACCCCATCCATGTCTAGGACTGCAGACGGAGGGTCATGAGATACTGAATCATGCAACCATGAAGGTTAATCCGAAGGTCATTTTATCTTAGGGTACACTAGGGCCAAATTTTAATTTCTCATCTAGCCAAATCTCAGAATTTTAACCTAAAAGCCTGAGCAGAACCCTCACCAGAATCCTGCCCTCCTCTGAGATCTCCAAGTGTCCCTTTCCAGACGGGTGGGAAAAATGAACCCTCTGAGCAGAACTCACTGCTTTGCGTCTTCGGCTTCGGCTACCAATCCTACAAGCGTTTGCGTGGATAGTTGGCATTTTCTAAATACTTAATAATTTTCAATGACAGTGATAATGACCATCATAGCATAAGGATAGTAACAGCAGGTTTTTTAAAAGGACCTCATATTGACCACAAATAGGTGTAATCACAAACTCTCCATGGTGCTGCTCAGACTGTAATTTTCCCCCAAGCAGCTCTGACCCAATTGCAGCAACAGAAATTCTCCAGAACTTTGAGAGAATAAAAAGCACCCCTCTCCTGGGCTTCCTCCCCATCCTGAGTTCTCAGAATACGAGCTCTGCTCACCAGGGCACTGGGGTGCAGGAGGCAGTGGCCCAGCCTGCCTTGCCAGGTTTCTTGTCAATACCTGTTGACATTTCCCTGAGTAATCATTCCAGGCACTTCAGTATATTTCTTCATATCACCAGATAGATTACGGGGGCTCTATTGATTTTGTGGTTTCATGTGTGAAAGATCTAATCTTAATCCTCGGTTGTTCATTTCCCTTAACCTTTTAATAACATGATAGGAAAGAAACCTGTCAGAATGAAAATTGTTTCTGAGGCATGTTGTCATAAATACATGCCACAGACTGTTTTGTTTTATGGGAACAGCCATATTTCTTGAAATAATAATAATGATAAAATTTGTATGGTGCATTGCAGTTTACAAAGCACTTTTCCTTATCAACTCATTTAATCCCGATGGCAATCCTGACAGGTAGGAGTTATTTTATTTATTTTGATTTATTTATTCTCTGAGTCTTTCCACAACATGAATTTTTATTATTATTCTCTGTGTCACAGATGAGAAGCCTGCATTGCCCAAGGTCATGGAGCTCTTAAAAATAAGGTCTGGAGTAAGGGAGATCTGCACTCACCTCCTGATGCTGCTAGGGTGTCGTCGTATAACCTTGAACATGGGACTTAGACTCTCCATGATTCATTTCTTTGTCTACAAAGCAGGGATGATGCTACCTTTCAGGGATTTTGTAAGGATTAAAGACGATGTGGGCAAACCACCTGCACAGAACCTAGCACCTAGGAGAGGGTTAAGAAAAGTTAGCTACTATAATTGAAATAATAATAATAATCATTTGATAAGGGCAGGATTTGAGCCAAGGACTTTATGCCAAACCTCAGTTCTCTATTCTCCTTGTTGGAGAGAAATTAGAATCTGGCCTGTCTTTGTCTCTCTCATTTCTTTCTTTCATTTGTAAAACCCCAGCGAATGACAATAAACAAAGGGGTGAACACCTGGAAGGCTCTGCTGATGCTGGGGTGAAGTGCAAGGCCCATGTGGCTCAGCAGTGCCCTTCTGTCTTCCTCTCTGGGGCAGGGCTCCGGCTGCTGGTCTGGAAATCGGCTGGCAGAGGTGCAGTTCCCAGCCCCGGAGGCAGGATGTCTGCACCTGTGGCCTGCATTGAGAAAGGCTGATGGGGACATGCAGACGTTCTCACCATAGCTTAAAGAAGTTACATATGGAAAAGTTCTAGAGATTGAGTACTTGGGCCAAAACAAACAAGAGCACTGGGGCTTTCTTCCCAGCCTGAGGCTTTGAGAAAGTCATTTCCTTCACCTAAGCCTCCACTTGCACATCTTTAAAATGGGAAAGTTTACCTGTAATTCGTGCTTCCCAGCCCAAATTTAGCTGGAGACCAAAAGACTTTTAAAATTAATCTTTAAATCCACTCCCACCCCACCCCACCCAATTTCTAGTCCCAGCAAGGAGGGTAGGGAAGAAGGAGAGGTGAGAGGACAGGAATGTATAAAAGAAGAAAGAAACGTTCACGTTGGGAAATTGAAGCTTGGATGACTTCTCAATTTCTTTTGGGACTCACATTCTGTGGCTTTAGCTTTCCAGAATTAAAGCCCATTGCCATGCGACCTGTTTCACAGCTTTCTCTGCTAGCTTTTTAATATTACTCACCAATGTAGACGATATGGAAACAAACGTATCCCTCACAGCAAATGGCATTTTCTTCCTCTTCCCTTCCCCGCCCCGTCCCTCCCCTCTCCTCTCCTCTCCTCTCCTCTCCTCTCCTCTCCTCTCCTTTCCTTGCCTTCTCTTCTGGGTTAAATCCGGGGTTTCCATTGATAAAGCCCAAATTTCCTGACTTGTGCAACTTGCATGTGTTGTTCTCTCTGTCGGGGGGACTTTATACTGAGACTCCCATTCTCCATTTGGTGAACTCATGTTCGTCTTCTCAAGATCCGTCTCAAATGTCATCTCTCCTTTGAGAAGCCTTCCCTGACTATCCCAAGAAAAGGAGTGTTCTCTCTTGGCCCCACACTGTCCTAGGACAGTATTTACTAGTATTTGTGACACTGCATTGTGGTTCCTCAGCCACCTGTCCCTCCCCCGCGCCCTGCTGTGCGCTCCTTCCAGGAGAGGGCCACGTCCCCATCCATCTTGATATCTCTAGGCCTTGTGGGATGTCCTTCTATTATGCTCCTGCCTTGCTAGCAGGAATGTTAATCGCCCTGTGAACATGGCTTTTATTATTCACTGATTCATTTACTCCTAGACTCAGAGTATTTTATAACATTGAAAAGGGCATCACGTTTATCATTGACCTCTTCATTATTTAAAAATCGAGGCTCAGAGAGGTAAAGTAACTTACACAGGCTGCCCAACTATGCAGAAGCAGAGCTGCGAGTCAACTCCAGGACCTCTTATTCCTTCCAGTGTCTCTCAGTCCTGCACGTTGAGCAAACCTTTGTAGCTTACCTACTGTGTTCCAGGCACTGTGCTACATGTAGGAAAATGGAATTAATATGATGTGGTTCCTGTTCACGAGGGGTTTACAGTCTGGTAGGGAAGCAGAAGGCTTTATCCACACACTCTAAACCACCTGTGAAGATTCACACCCAATGATCCACCGATGTGCTGTCTCATGAGAGTGGGTCCCAGACGCCGCCTGATGTCCTTTCAGCAGCTCTGCGCTGCCTCTCTTGCCCCGAGCTGCCTCATGTCCCTGGCTCTGAACCCTTGCCTCTGCATTCTGACTTTGACAGCTGCTTCTGTCCATATTCTGTCCCCTGCTTGGCTCTGTTTTGGGGTTTATCTGACTCTTCCTCTTGGCATTTTAGACCCAGGCTCTCTTTAATGACCTTGAATCTCTTCTTAAAGTCATGAAAGACTCCCTGCTCCAGTTTTCAGCCCCACAAGACCCCACTGCCACCCTCTCCACCATCCCTTGGGCTAGTCCCAGCACCCACCATGAAATGAACTCGAATCTGGCACAATTATAGAGAGATTTCCATGGGCCAACTTTGTGCCTCTGGCATGTCGGTTTTCTTTTCGTGGAGAATGAATCTGCTAAAGCACATCTTTCTTGAGATGATGGTTTCCAGTGCAGCATAATTGTAGCACCATTTGCAAGATCTAATTCTTGCTCTACCTAAAATGCCACCAGCACAAAGCCCGAATGGCTTTGTAGATTGTTATTTTTTGAGTAAATTCATGTGCAGTTTGATAAAACCTCTTCCCCATGACCCATAAACCAGATGTTTCTACTGAGATAACATGGTATTATTAGTAGTGGATCTCAGCCATTAACATAGCAGATATTAGCTAAGCTCTTTCCAACCTCTGGTCAGACCATGGCCTGGGAGCTTCCTGAAAGCCAGGTGGATACCAGGTGGAAATGGGAGGATAGTCTCTTCACCTTCACTTTTTTGTTTGTTTTTTTACGGATAAGGTCTTGCTCTTTTACTCAGGCTAGACTGCAGTGGCACAATCATAGCTCACTGCTGCAACCCTGAAATCCTAGGCTCGAGCAATCCTCCTGGCTCAGCCTCCAGAGTAGCTGAGACTACAGGGGTGCACCACCATGCCCAGCTAATTTTTTAATTTTTTTTTTCTTTTTGTAGAGACAGCATCTCACTGTGTTGCCCAGGCTGGTCTCGAACTCCTCACCTCAAGTGATCCTCCTGCCTCAGACTCCCAAAGTATTGGGATAACAGGTGTGAGTCACCATGTCTAGCCTTTACCCTCACTTTCTCCAGGAAGCATGGAATAATGAAATAGCGGGGAATTTGGAACCTGGGAGTTAGGGTTCAAATGATGGCTATGCCATTTACCTAGAGGGAGTTTTACTGCTCTTAAGTTTCAGTTTCTTCCTTTATAAAATGGGGATGAGAAGACCCATATCATGGGGCTGCTGTGAGGAAAAAAAGAAGAATGTAGATATGCTACCAGTACCATTGTCTATAAAAAGAGTCAGGTGAGAGGAGGAGGTGGAAAGAAGAGGCGTGGAGGGAGAGGAAATGTGAGTGGCAGAGACAACGCTGCACTGGCCACGCGGCAGACTCCTGGACAGCTGTGTGGGGATCAGGACATAGAAGGTGCTGGTGACAGGCCAAATAACCATGGCTAAGGGGACAACTAGGACTAGCTCATACAGCAAGGAGTAAGGGGTGATTTCTGGGACTCTGAGGACTGATTTGGAGCAGCAAGACTGTCACCTGATAAGACAGGGAGATGATCCAGTCTTCCAGCGAGGAGCAGCTTGGACCAAGATAACTTGCCAGAACCCCACGCAGACATGTTGGCACCCTGGGGAGGACTCCAGTCTCCTGCAGCACTGGAATGGACATCACAGATTGGAATTAAAACCTGATTTCTGGGAATGGGCTCTCGTGGCCAGGATCCAAAGACAATGCTGTGGTTCCATGCAGAGACCCGTTGTGAGCTGGGATAACAAAGCTATCTCCAAACCCACCCACTGATGGGGACAGGATTGGTAATAAGCACCTCTGTGGTCAGAGCTGGCTAAGCACTGCACAGGGTAGTGTTGTTGCAGCTGAACACAGGGTGGGGAAGAAGAGACATAAAGTGTCCTCAAACCCCTCTCTAACTACCAGTTTGGACAAGAAGAGAGCCCAACAAGGCATCTGGAACAGCTTTTTTCCCCAGCACATTACAGGGGTGCAAATGTTGAGGTTACATATGTTGCCTTTGCCCCACCTCAGTCAGAGCTTCAAGTGTGTCCATCCCCCAGACGGTGCACACCGCACCCATTAGTGTATATACCCATACATATATACCTCCCGTCTCCCACCTGCCCGACACCCAATGAATGTTACTACTAAATGTGCATGCAACTGGTGAGCAGTTAATACCAATTTGATGGTGAGTCCATGTGGTGCTTGTTTTTCCATTCTTGGGATACTTAGTAGAATGGGCTCCAGCTCTATGCAGGATAATACAAGAGGTGCTAGATTACCATTGTTTTTTGTAGCTAAGTAGAACTTCATGGTATACAAATGCCACATTTTATTAATCCACTCATGTATTGATGGGTACTTGGGTTGTTTCCATGTCTTTGCAATTGTGAATTGTGCTGCTGTAAACATTCTAGTGCAGATGTCTTTTTTATAGAATATCTTTTTTCCCTTTGGGTAGATGCCCAGTGGTGGGATTTCTGGATCAAATGGTAGTTCTACTTGCAGCTCTTTGAGGTATCTCCATATTGCTTTCCACAGAGGTTGTACTAGTTTGCAGTCCCACCAGCAGTATATGAGTGTTCCTATCTCTCTGCATCCATGCCAACATTTTTTGTTTTGTGACTTTTTGATAAAAGCCATTCTCACTGGAGTTAAGTGATATCTCATTGTGGTTTTGATTTGCATTTCCCTGATGATAAGAGATGCTGAGCATTCTTTCATATATTTGTTGGCCATTATTTTGTCTTCTTTCGAAAAGTTTCTGTTCATGTCTTTTGCCCACTTTTTAATGGGGTTGTTTGATTTTTTTCTTGCTGATTTTCCAGAGTTCTTTGTAGATTTTAGTTATCAACCCTTTAACAGATGTGTAGCATGCAAATATTTTCTCCCATTCTGTAGGTTGTCTGTTTGTTCTCATGACAGTTTCCTTGGCTGTGTAGAAGCTTTTTAATTTGATCAGGTCCCGTTTATTTATTTTTGTTGTTGCTACGATTGTCTTTGGGGTATTCTTCATAAATTCTTTCCTTACGCCAATGTCTATAACAGTTTTTCCAACATTTTCTTCTAGAATTCTTATAGTTTCATGCTTCAGATTTCAGTCTGTTATCCACTGTAAGTTGATTTTTGTGAGAAGTGAGGGGTGCGGATCCTGTTTCAATCTTCTACATGTGGCTATCCAATTTTCCCAGCACCATTTATTGAATAAGGATTCTTTTCCCCAGTGTATGTTTTTGTCTGCTTTGTCAAAGATGAGATGGCTGTATGAGGATGGTTTTATATCTGGGTTCTTATTTCTGTTCCATTGGTCTATTTCTCTGTTCTTGTGCCAGTACCATGCTGTTTTAGTTACTATAGACTTGTAGTATAGCTTGAAGTGTGGTCAATTAATGCTTCCCAGTTTGTTCTATTTGCTTAAGATTGCTTTTGCTATGTGGAGTCTTCTCTTGTTCCATACAAAGAGTAGAATTATTTTTTTCTAGATCTGTTAAAAATGATGTTGGCATATTAATAGGGATTGGACTGAATCTGTAGATCACTTTGTGTAGTATAGACATTTGAACAATGTTGATTCTTCCAACCCATGAGCATAGTATGGTTTTCCACCTGTTTACTTCCTCTGCTATTTCCTTCCTCAGTGTTTCATAGTCTTTTACCTCCTTAGTTAAATATATTCCTAGGTATTTTATTTTCTTTGTTGTTATTGTGAAGGGTATTGAGTCTTTGATTTGGTTCTCAGTTTGACTGTTATTGGCATATAGGAATGCTACTGATTTCTGTACATCGATTTTGTAACCTGAGACTTTGCTGAATTTGTTTATCAATTCCAGTAGTCTCATGGCAGAATCTTTGGGGTTTGCTAGATATAAGATCATATCATCAGCAAAGAGTGATAGTTTGACCTCTTCTGCCCCCATGTGGATGCCTTTGGTTTCCTTCTCTTGTCTGATTGCTTTGGCTAGGACTTCCAGCACTATGCTGAATAGAAGCGGTGACAGAGGGCAACCCTGTCTGGTTCCAATTCTAAGCAGGAATGCTTTCAATTTTTCCCCATTCAGTATGATCTTGGCTGTGGGTTTGTCCTATATGGCTTGTATCATTTTTAGGTAAGTCCCATCTATGCTTATTTTCTTAAGCGTTCTTATCATAAAAGGGTGCTGATTTTGTCTAATGTATTTTCTGCGTCTGTTGAGAGGATCATATGGTCTTTGTTTTTGCTTCTATTTATGTGGTGAATTACATTTATGGATTTGCATATGTCAAACCTGCATCTCTGGGCCCACTTGGTTGTGATGGATTATTTTTTTGATAAGCACCTGAATTCAGTTTGCTAGGATTTTGTTGAAAATTTTTGCATCTATATTCATAAGGGATATTGGTCTGCAGTTTTCTTTTTTTGTTGCATCCTATTTTGGTTTTGATATCAGGGTGATGTTGGCTTCATAAAATGTGTTGGGGAGGATTCCTTCTTTCTCAGTGTTGTGGAATAATTTCTGCAGGATAGGCACCAGTTCTTCTTTGCAGGTCTGGTGAAATTCGGGTGTGAAATCATCTGGTCCGGGACTTTTCTTTTTGTAAGGTTTCTTATTGCTGCTTCAATTTTGGTACTTGATATTGGTCTGTTCAGGAATTCTATTTCTTCCTGATTGAGCCTAGGGAGGCTGTGTGTTTCTAAGAATTTGTACATTTCCTCCACGTTTTCAAATTTATGTGTATAGACATTTTTATAGTATTCATAGATGGTATTTTGTATTTCTGTGGTATCAGTTGTAATTTCTCCTTTTTATTCCTCATTGAACTTATTAGAGTCCTTTCTTTTCTGCTTCTCATTAATCTAGCAAGAGGCAGGTCAATTTTTTTTTTATTTTTTCAAAGAACCAACTTTTGGTTTTATTAATCTTTGCATTTTTTTTTTATCAATTTCATTTAGTTCTGCTCTGATCTTTGTTATTTATTTTCTTCTTCTGGGTTTAGGGCTGGTTTGTTCATCCTTTTACAGTTCTTTGAGATGATTCATTAGATTGTTTATTTCTGTCTTTTGAATGTAGGCATTTATGGATATAAATTTTCCTCTCAGGACTGCTTTATCTGTGTCTCACAGATTTTGATAACTTGTGTCTTCTTTATGATTTTGTTCATAGAATTTTTTTAATTCCATCTTAATTTCCTCCTTAACCCAATAATTGTTCAGCAGAAGGTTGTTTAGTTTTCATGACTTTGTGTAGAGATGAGACTTTCTGTTGGAGTTGATTTCTAATTTTATTTCACTGTGGTCTGAGAAGATGCATGGTACAATTTCTATTCTTTTAAATTTGTTAAGACATGCTTTGTGGCCTAGGATATGGTCAATCTTAGAGAATATCCCAGAAGCTGATGAGAAAAATGCATATTCAGTGGTTTTGGGATAGAATGTTCTGTAGATGTCAGTCAGGCCTATTTGTTCTAGAGTTCTGTTTGAGTCCATTGTTCCTTGGTTTATTTTCTATTTGAAGGATCTGTCCTGTTCTGTCAGAGGGGTGTTGAAGTCCCCTGCTATTACAGTGCTGCTTTTTATCATTTTGTTTAGATCAAGTAGGATTTTCTTTATGAATCTGGGTGCACCTGAGTCAGGTGCATAAATATTTAGAATTGTTATGTCTTCCTGTTGAATTGTACCCTTCACCATTATATAGTGACCATATTTGTCTTTCATTACTTTTGTTAATTTGAAGACTAAGTTATCTTAAATCAAAACTGCTATGCCAGCTTTCTTTTGGCTTCCATTTGCATGGAATATTTTTTTCCATCCCTTCACCTTCAATTTGAATGCATCCTTGTGGGTTATATGTGTTTCCTGAAGACAGAAGATACTTGGCTTGTGTATATTTATCCATTCGGCCAGCCTATGTCTCTTTAGTGGGCAGTTGAAGCTATTCACATTTATTTAAAGAATTGATAAGTGGGGCAGATTTCTCTTCATCCTGTTGAGTTGAACTTTGTTGCTTTGTTTTCACTCTGGAGCCACTGTGGTATCTGGCCTTTGACGTTTAGCTTTTGGATGACTTTACATTGGTGAGTAATTATTTTGCTGATCCGTGTGTAACACCGTTTTGAATATTTCCTGGAGGGCAGGTCTTGTGTTGATGAATTCTCTCAGTCTTTGCTTGTCTGAGAAGGTCTTTATTTCTCCTTCATACAAGAAACTTAGTTTTGCAGGATACAAGATTCTAGGCTTGGCATTATTCTCTTTGAGAAGAGTGAGAATGGGCCCCAGTCTCTTCTGGCTTGTAATGTCTCAGTTGAGAAGTCTACAGTTAGTCTGATGGGTTTTCCTTTGTCAGTTACCTGCTTCTTTCGCCTTACATCTTGTAGAAGGGCCTCTTTTGTGTTTATTTTGGCCAGTCTGATGAGTATGTGTCGCAGTGTCTTCCTGTTTGTAATGAATCTCCCAGTAGTCCTTTGAGCTTCTTTTGCCTGGATATCTAGATTTCTAGCAAGGATAGTGAAATTTTCCTCCATTATATCCTCAAATAGCTTATCCAACCCTGGTGTATTTTTTCTTTACCTTCAGGGATGCCTATGATTCTCACATTAGACCTCTTCACACAATCCCACATTTCTTGTAGGTTTTGCTCTTTTCTCTTATTTCTCTGCTCCATCTCTGTGACTGACTTGTTTAATTCGAAGGTGTTATCTTCAATCCCTGAGATGCCTTCTTTTGTTTGATCTACCCTATTCTTGAGTTTTTTCACTGTGTTTTGTAATTCCTTGAATAAATTCTTCATTTCCAGAAGTTCTGTTTGATTTTTCTTTAATATTTCAATTTCTTTTGTGAATTTTTCTTCCAAGTTTGGATTTTGTGTGTGTGTGTGTGTGTGTGTGTGTGTGGTTTCTTTGTATTTGGTATCCATTTTCTCTTTCATAACATTGAGCTTTCTTACAATCCACATTAGAAATTCTTCTGTCATTTCAGTGTTCTGAATTTCGTTGATATCCATTGCCAGAGAGCTGGTGTTCCCCTTTGGGGGTGTCCTTTCAGTTTGATTCTTCATATTTCCAGAGTTCTTTTGCTGATCCTTTCCCATCTGGAGCAGCTGTTGCTTCTCACCTTTGGATTTTTGTTTAGATAATGACATGCCCAGTTTTGTCTCTGAGCCAGTAGGTGATGCTCGTGGGTGAGATCCGACCACATCCTGTGTGATGAGTCAGTAAATGCAGTAAAAGGGTGTGCAAATTGACCTCCCTGTCAATAGGTGGCACTTGCTGGGAGGAGCAGGCTGCAGTGTTGTTTTTGGGTCCTGTAACCAGCTCTTGTTCCTCTGGAGAGGCTCTCTAGTGCCTCAGGTGGTGGGTGGTGCCCTGGGACTTCCAGGTGTGTCCTTATTCTCCACCTCAGCAGGTGCAGGTAGGTGAGTGAGGCTGGGCAGGGCTGGGTGGGGTGTGCCTGCGCTCAAGCTCCACAAATGCTGTTAGCAGGGTTCAAAGGCTGTTCTCTGCTTCTGGGCAAAGCTGCCAGGGAGGGGCTGGAATAATCCCACTCAGCCAAAAAGTCTGCATGTGGAGGGGGGGTTGTCTGAGATCCACAGCCTGTAGCAGGCCTCACTCCTTTCCACCTTCCTGTATTCCACAGTTTCTCCTGGGCCTCTGCTGGCAGGACCTCCAGCCAGCACAGCTCCCCTGACTGTGATGCCACCCAGGAGGTTCCCTGCCCAGGACCATGGCCTGAGCTGGGAACATGGCCCTCCCATGGGGGGAGCATTGCCCCTTGAGCATGCTGCAGCTAGGACCCACTCTGATCTGCCCCCGAAGGCACCCACACCTCAGTAGACTAGTTCACAAATATCCCTTCTGTGCCCCCGGGCAATGATTGAGACCTGGGTGTACGGGATCTGGCCTGAAGACATGTCTCTGGGCCCCGGAGATCAATCCCTGATTCTGTCAGGGAGAAGAATGCTGGTCTCAAGTTACCCATGAGGTGCCCAAGCTGGGTCAATGTCTTTCTGTCCTGGGGTTGGCACCAATCTGCTGGAGTCACCAGGCAAGAGGCACCCGGGAGGGCTGGCGAGTAGGGAGCTCACAGTCTGAGTACCGCTCAGTCCACTGCAGGGCTGCCTCTGAGACATCTAAGGAGGAGAATCAATAACTGCTCAGAGTATAACTTTATGATGAAATTCCAGAAACTTTGCCACTTATGTAATGTTAATTCCTCCTTGTCTGTTTGAACACTGGGGTGGAAATATCAGACTCGTAGACTCAGTTCTGCAGCTAACAAGGAGTCAGGGAAGGTCTTAGAAGAGCAGATAAATGAGCAAGCTGTGTGCAGGAATATTTACCAGACATTGTTTAAGATGGATTTCTAAGGGGAAAGACTAAGTGACCACTTTGGAGGCTGGCCCCACAGTGGCAGAGGGGATGGAGAAATGGGGCTGGCTGGACAAGCAGGGTCAAGGTGGAATTGTCAGAATGCACCTGTAAAAGCTGGGGGAGGTGGCTTGCCTGCTGAGGGGCTCACCAGAGAATTCCCTGGAGGGTGGACCCTGTCTCCACAGGAGGAAGGCTGGGGCGCTTCACCCACCCTCTCTCCCTTGCGGTGGAGAAGCCCAGAGACTTTGGGGTTGTGAGAAAGGCTCAAGGCTGAGAATCCAGCCATGTGGGGTGGCCCAGACAGAGCCTTGGAAGGGAGGAGAGAGTCACAGCAGCTCATTCCTTACCTACGTTTCCAGTTACTCCTGGGCTGGGCATCTGCTTCCTCACATGAAGGGTGTGATCAGTGATCACCCCTGCTTCTGAGCGAGGATCTCAGTGGAGAATAAGGTGCGCCGGCAGCTGGGTGGGCCAGAGTGGGGGCAAAGCTACCCCTGCTCCCCACCACCTGTGGATCTCAGGCACTTTATTAATATTTAACAAACACAAACGTAGAGTTTACCACACACTAGGCAGTTTACAAATGCTAGCTCATTTATTCCTCATTTCCGTGCTAGCCCGTCTCTGTTTTATAGAGGAGGGGATGGTAGCTCAGAGAAGTCAACTCACCGCTGTCACAGAGCTACTAAGTGATGGAAGCAGGGAGGGAGAATGTGAATTGTACACTTAAGGTCTGTGTACTTCACTGTAGGAACACTGTACCTCAATTTTATATACACACATGTACACATACATTGATCTGTGTTGATCTACGTTTACATGAAAGACATTCCTCCAAATATGTGGTTCAGTGAAGAAAACCAAGTATGAATTATATGATAATATTTACATATTTTTTAAAAAGCAAACACCTGTAAAATAAAGTGACATATTTCTGTAGCAAACATCTGTGACTGTAAACACCTAGAAGAAGCTGGAAGGGCAGGCTGAATGGGTAACTGGTTTTCTCTGGGAAAGGAAGTAAGATGGAAGAGCATGGTCAAGAGTTACTTTTCTGTGTAATATTAAGATTATTGTTATATGAAGAATGTATTTAGAATTCCTTTGTAATTAAAAATACCTTTTAAAAAACGAATGGAAAAATAGGCTGTAAGGTTGGGGAAGACTTAACAAAGTTTTAGATTTATATATTTTATATTTTCTCAATTTAAAAATTTTTGTATTTACTAAAATAAACAAAGGGTGCATACTACATAAAGATAATGCTGTTGTCATTTTATGAGTTGTCAATTATAAACAACGCATGACCTAGATGGACCTAGACATGTTCCTTTGATCACGGCAGGGCTTTCTGAGGTGAGGGGTGGCTGGTGGTGACAGCGCCATGGTTGTGGTGAGAGGAAAGGCAGATTGAGCGGTGGGGAGTAGGAACCTCTGGGCCCTCTTCCTGCTCTGGCTCACTGGTGGCCATGATCTCTAAAATGCCTCTGGTCTTCACAGTGGAGTTTTGTGCCTGCTGAGTTAGCAGATTCATTGGCTGTGAAAGGTGTACAACAGTCCAGAATCCCCAAAACCGTTTTCTTCCCTCTTTGGAAGAATGCATGGACTACAGGGTGCTCTGTCTTTTTTTGTGGTCTCTTTGTACTTGTTTAAGGCTGATAGTAAGGCATTCAAGCCTTGTCCAAAGATCAAGCTTCCATTGAGGAGGGGATTGATGCATTTCCATTGACTGCTATTTGGGCTGTTCGAAGCTTAAAGTGAGAAATTGCTTAAGTGTTAGTCGGTTTTCTTTTTGATCCCAAATCTTCTTCTTTATCTTCAACATACGTTGCCCACCATGACCAAACAACCTCTTTTAGTTCAGTGCGTACTTTCTGCCCTGGTCCTAATGGAGGAATCAATCTGGAGTATTTATTAAGAACCTGAGTTCTGGAGTCAGACTCTGGGTGTGAATTTCAGTCCTTTCAGCTGCTACTCCTGTAACCTGGGTATTTTCTCTCTAAGCCTCAGTGTCACTTTTTATAAAATGGAAACAATACTAGTTTAAACCTTACAGAACTGTTGTGAGGATAAACTGAGATAATCTAAGTAAAGCATTTCACACAGTGTCTGGCACAAAAGATCAACAAATATTAATATTATCCATTATTAAGACATCTGCATAGTATTTAACAGCTTTGTCTAATAGCTCTTTCCTTCTTAAAATAATATTTTTTCTGATAAACGTGATAGATATTCATTTAGGGAAATGGGAAAACAAAACAAAAAATTTAAGTGCAAAGAATAAAATGGGAGTTATATGTAAACCTATTACCTGGATTTTTGCATTTTTGTCTATGCATATATGTGAATACATACATTTACACAACAAAATTAGGATCACAATGTATACATGATTTTACACTCTGCTACACTGATTACTAAAAAAGTGGCATGGGAAACAATGGGATAAAACATAGGTTCTACAACATGATTTTAATGGCTGCATAGTCCACACTCATAAACTTCTACTGATTGATGCAGAAGATAAATGTAAGAGACATGTTCCCTGTCTTCAAGGAGTATATTAAGAATCATGAAATTATAGCATCCTATTCTATGGATATAACATTTAGCCATTCTCATATTATCAGAAATTTAGATTTCTAGTTTTTCTCTATTATACATAATGTGTGAAGGACATCTTAATACGTGTTTGTTCACTGCTATGGAAACTCCCACGTTTTAAATTCCAGTCTTATATACGGAATTGCTGTGTTGAAGATTACGTACCTTTTTAAGTATTTTGATTAAAAAAAATCTTTGTGCATTTTCTGGCGATGGGCATGCTTGTAGCTTTGACTCTGGTTGTGCTAAAGCAATTTTTGTAACCAAAGCGTTTATACCCTCGTAATACTCTGAAAGAAAAAGAAGAATCTTTGAGTCAAATACTCGAAGTGTTCATCTGTTTCCTCATATCCTCACCAACATAGATGACCACCTTTTTAATTATTATTAATCTGATAGGCAAAAGCTATCTTGTTTTAACTTGAATTTCTTTGATCATACAAACTCGTGCACTTAAAAAAATGCTCGAGGCCATTAAAAACATTAGAAACATAATAAAGTATGTAGTAACATAAAATTTCAAATAGTATAATAATAAGAAGTTTGTTTTCTCCCACGCAAGGCTCCTAAACCCCATCTCTGGGGTTGAGCTCTCTAGGGTTAGCATGTGCTTAACATTGCTGCTTGAGAGCAAGAGTTTTGTTTTCCCAGCATATGGAACAAGCCTGGCACACAGCAGGCACTCAATAGATACTTATTAAATGAATAAGTAGTTTCCTGAATATCATAATAAAACATTTCTATGTATATACAAATACGTGCATATTTTTATATTATTAACATAAATGGGAACTTACAAACCCATTATTCTTAAATACCCTTGACATTGTTTTATATAAAATTAGACTCATTTCATTTTTTAAAAAATGCTACATAATATTGTAATTTAGCTAATGTGCTCTCTATTGATGGAACATTTAGTTACTTTCCATCTCTAGCTACTATTTATGGGCCTTTTGTATTTCTTCTTTGGGACTTATTTGTTCATGTCTTTTACCAAATTTTTATAAACTTTTTGTATAAACTTTCAGGAACTTTCCATACATTCAGGATAATAAAGCCTTGTTTATAATGTATCCTATAAATATTTTCCTAATTTTCCATGGCCTTTTAATGTTGCTTCTGACCTTTTTGATATAAATTTTTGTGACGTTAAATCTACCCATATTTTTATAAATGTATATTTTCTGCATTTGGTGTTATGAGAGCCTTTTCTAGCCCTATATGATATTCATTAATATTTTTTCATATATTTTCATGTTTATATATAATATTTATGTGAAATTTAATTAACTATATGTTGTGAGACAGGGATCTAACATTTTCTAATAGTTTTTATTATCCCAATTCCATTTATTGAATAGTCTATTTTATCCCCACTGATTTGAATACATTCAATCATACATTAATTTCTTAGGCTTATTTCTGCATTCTGTTTCAGTGATCCTTCAATTCTTTGTCCTTGGTTGAAAATTTTAAATTACTTTGGCTTCATTTTTGAGATCTCGTAGTGTAAGTTTATTCTCATGACATTAAATTCTTCTCAAATATTCTCACATGCTTTTCTCTTTCAGATATACTTTAGAATATGACTGAATATGAATATATGATTGAAGATATAAAATTGAGATAATTGGAATTCCACTAAATTATAAATTAATTAGGAGAATTGACATTTTTATAATGTTGGGTCTTCCTCTCTGTTTCTTCCATTACCTTATTCCCTTTGACAAGATTTTGTAGTTTTGTTTTGTTAGGCTTTTTTCATCTATATCTCACATTGTCAGTATTAAGTTTATTCTTGGGTATTTTATTTTTGTTGCTATCATTAGTAGAATCTATTTTCCCAGTAAGTTTTCTAAAAGGTTTTTTGGTAGCAATAGAGGAAATATTTTTATATATTTTTAAACTAAACACCTACTTCTCTTATTAGTTCTTATAGCTTCTGATAGATATTTCCTATTCGAAAATATCTTCAAACATTGATAATGTTCTCATTTTACATCAAAACACTTGATTTCCTTTTCTCGGGTTAGTGCACTGCATTGCCTCAAACTTCAGAGCAATGAGAAATGATGGAGGGAACAGGTGGCAGTCTTGACCTCCATCTGATTTTAATGGGGCTACCCTCAAGTTTCGCTGCTGCATTTCACATTGGTTGTTGGTTTGATATATATGTTTTTTTATCATTGAAGGGAATATTAGTAAAATTCTAGTTTCCAATTTTTTTCTTGAAGAAGATAATGACTTTTATAAGGTGCCTTTTTGGCATCCACTAAGATGAGACAGTGTCTTTTGACCTAGTACATGACAAGAATTACCTTTATTTGGTCATGGTTTATAGCTGTGTTTGATTTGCTAATATTTAATTTAAGCATTTCTGATTATCCATTAGAAAGATTAGGCTATACTTTTTACTATTTTTCGATATTTCATTATTCTAGTTGTGAAGTATGAATTGAGAAATTGGCCTTCCTGTGTCATCCAACAACTTAAACAGTGCACCATTCGCTGCCTTCTTTTACAGCCACTCTAGGCTGCCACGCTCACTGGGCGTCCCAGTTCCCCCACACTCTGCCCCCGACTGCCACCACCTCCTGGTGCACTAACTCCCAGTCCAACCACCAAGGCTTCTGTGTAGCCTTCTCCGACCACTCTCATGGTATCAGCATGTGCCTTTATTGCAGCATTAATCCTACTCTAGTCCACTTGTCTATCAATCTGTTTTCCCCACTAAAAGCTGAGCTTCTTGAAGTAGGGACAATCATGTATGCATTTAAAAAAAATTTCTGGATCGCCAGTGCTTGTCAGAAGACTTGGCACATACATGCTTAATAACTCTGTTATGTGAATAAATCTGTGATGCATTCTTGCTTTAAACTTTACCAGTGAAAAAAATTTCAAAGATGGCCAGTCACAGTGGCTCATGCCTGTAATCCAACACTGGGAGGCTGAGACAGGAGGATCACTTGAGGCCAGGAGTTCGAGACCAGCCTGGGCAACATAGTGAGACCCCCGTCTCTACCAAAACAATTAAAAAAAATTAGCTGGGCATGGGGGCACATGCCTATAGCCCTAGCTACTGGGGAGGCTGAGGCAGGAGGAGCATTTGAGCCCAGGAGTTCCAGGTTGCAGCGAATTGTGATTGTGCCACTGCATGTTAGCCTGGGTGACAGAGTGAGACCCTGTCTCAAATTTTTTTTTTCAAAGATGTGTATACTTTGCCTTTCTTTGACCACCACATAGAGATAATAATCATTCACTGCCGTTCTGTACACTTGTTACTGAGCTGGGATAATAGATGTGCAAGGTTAAAGTGTAAAATGAAAGAATTAAGTACAAAAATACATAACAGCTATCAGACTTTCTTCGATATTAACACTAGGTAATGTGCATTGAGTATTTAGCATGTTCCAGGTATGGAATTATCAAATTTATTTCTCTGAGGGCTGTTAAGTCCTCAATTTTACATGTGAGTAAGGTGAATTTCAGAAAGCCTATCGTCTGAGGTCAGACAATTGGCAAGTCAACTAAGGCTTTCTAAATTCACAGTCCACCATCTGGAAATTACTCTATATTGACTGCCCATAAAGACAGTGTCCTCCACTTATATGAGAAAAGAGACAGATGATAAGCAGAAGGTGAAGCTTTGGTCAAATACTTTACTTCCCAGGTTTTGCCTATGTTTAACGTCCAGTAGGAAGAAAGAAAACTGTTGCATATCTAACTGCCTCTTTCACTTTTGCCTCATTTGTCTTTCTCCCATTGAAGTGTGACTAATCATTGCATAAGGCTTCCTTTATTTTTAGTTTATGCTGTGATGTTGCTTTGTCCCAAAAGGATGAACGTGGGCTGTGTAATGTCTGGCCACATTTCTTGGTCCTTCTATGGAGGTCTGAAAGGGCACAAGAGAGGTACAAGGGAACAACTTTCCTTTAGTAACTAAATTCCTGGATTCTTGAGCTCATGGCCCTGAGCCACAGTTGAGTGACCTTGACCTGTATTCTGAAATAAGGCAGACTTCAGGGTTCTCCCCACGTCTACGCCAAAGGTGAGATGCAGTGGAATTGCTAAAAGTACAGCACGGAGAAGGGCACTTTGGCATTTTACTGTTGACAATACGCCAGCTCCTAGACTTGCTTTTTCCACCTTCAACTATTCCTGCTCGCACCCCACTCCAGGCTGCGACCCCAGAGTGAGTGATAGAAGTGGCAAGAGGTTGTTCAGAAGATTAAAGACCCAAGTCACCAGAGGCTGCCATCTTGCAAGACTATTTAGACATTTTCCACTTGATAGTCATTAATATTCTCCAACTAAGAGTCAACAGAAAGCCTGTTCAGAAAGACTCCCTCTTCAGATCTCTGTACCTTGGAAGATAAAGTGAACATGAGGGTTTCGTTCTGAAATTAAATACTCATTGGATTGGGTTAGAACTCTTACTGTTCTTGAGAATAAAAGTGGATTTTTTCCCCCTTTGTTTTAAAATAACTACAGCCATTTTACTTAAGAATCAATTTGTGCACTGAATCAGTCAGGGTAACACACGGCGTGATTTTTCTAATATAATAGACGCAATGTGGAATTGCACATAGCGGGGCTCAAAGTACTTTATAAGAGGGCGCGTGAGGAATCTGACATCACAGAAACCCTGTCAGAGACAAGCAGGTGGAATGGAGGAGAAGAGGTTTGGGAATCAGAGCCTGGGGACTCTGACATCCTCTGGGTGAGCTCTTTGGCTCTGTTAATTGACAGCTGTTAGTTAACGTCTCTGAGTTTCGGTTTCCTAAGCTGTAAAGTGGGGAGCATATTTCCTTCCTCTTGGGGTTTGCATAAGGATTTGGAAATGAGGAAGCAGGAACACAACAGTGGCAGCTACTATTCATATTTTAACACACATCCTGAGACCGGCCACTAAGTGGCTTGAAAGCCATTTACATCTGTTTATTCTCTCTCTCTGTTTTTAATCTTCCAGGCACCACTGCTCACATTTCCCTTGAATTTAAACATCTTTTAAAAGCTTTCAAAGCTTTGAAGGTTGATTTCAATGAAACCTGTTTTTATTCTAGGCGTTTTTCCTACTGTCATGCTGAGTAAAACAAAAAACATTTACTGTCAAAACAACAAGGGTTTGCTCTGGAGCACAAAATGAAAGCAGATATGTCTGCCTGATTTATTTTGGCATCCGCCTAGCAGTTAAATAGAGCACCTTTTAATTTGTCACTTCTTTAAGATTCATTTAGGTTGGCAAAGTAAATCCCTAGTTCTTGGTTTCCACTAAATTTCAACTAGTTGGGCAAAAAGGGTTATTCTTTATCACTCAGACACGCACCCTTTCAAAGGTGCCAATTAAAGAAGTAACTATATTCAGCAACATAAAAGAGTAACATCTCATGGATTTTTATTTTTATTTTAAACTGAAGGAACTCATAAATCTAATTTATTGCCAAAGATCAACTAAAGGTTTGGGAAGAGGCATAGGAAGCCAAAGCTTTTCAACAAACCTATGTGGAATTATTTAAAACAGTGAATATTTTTAAAATTAGAATCGACTATGAGTAAAGACACGAAGAATTCAAATCTCAACTCTACCATTTGCTAGCTGGAGAAGTTATTTAATCTCTCTCAATCTGTTTATCTATAAATTGGGGATAATACACACCCCCTCCACGTTGTTTAGAAAATTATCTGAGGAAAGCACCTAGCACCTATCTGGCACAAACCAGCTGTTCAACAAGTGTGAGACACGGTTATTAAAAGCTTCTGGAGCATTTCCGAACAATTCAATCCAGGATTTAGCCTTTCCTACTGTATAGAAGTTGTTTCTTCTACCTGCTCCAAATTTATTTTGTTGGAATCTAAGCTGGTTCTCTTATTTTCTCAAAGTTGGTGATAACATCTGTTTAATACCTTCTCTGCAACAAGACCATATTGAGGGCTTGTATTTATGCAACCATTAACAAAACTATTCTTAAATCGAGGTGGCTTTTGGCATCTCAATGGCCTAATTGTAACCTGTAATCTGGCCATATCATTTAGTTACAAAAGGAAATAAAAATGACACACACACACAGGCATACATATGCATACAAGCACATATACACACATATACATTTTTTCCTTAGTACATACAGCAGTCAAAATCTTGTATGGAAGTTGAAAATCTTGACTTTTTTATTTTGGTGTGGTGTATGCAGGGAATGTGAAGAGAAGAAAGATAAATGCTTCCTTCTCTGAGTTCCTTAAAACAGATGACCTTAAAATGAAGGAAGGGGAACTCTTTGACAGTCTAGATTAATCTTGGTTTTCCAATCAATAGTTTAGCAGGTTTATTTATTTTTTTTTGGAGAAGACGTACTCCACAGGGCTAGTCCCAGGGTCTTTCTCGTTTTTGAAAGTTCCGTGCTGCATGTGGTCCAAATACCATATTTACACAGGGTTTCCTTTTCCTGACATCCTCTCTCCTCACTGTGCCTGTTTTTCCAAGCAGAGCCCGCACTTGAATTCGAGTGAGCACCGCGGATCAAGTGTCCTAACTCTTCCATGAAGCCTGCTCTTTCTAGCCCAAAGGTAGGAAAACAGAGGCTGTCACTGGTCAGATGGAGGCTTAGGGAGAAGCATTTTCCTCTTCCAGTGCATCAGCTGTTGATCTATCCAGCAGAAACTTGCGGAATAAAGCCAGGCTAAGGTGTTGTTCTCAAACATGTTTATTTGTAACAGTTTTACATGGTGTGTTACAGAAATTAATGGAAAATTTCTAAAAATTTCGCTGTTCTGTTGAATGCATCGTACATAAAGTTAAAAATAATGTGTCCATATATGTTAACAAACTGTCATCTGAGGTAAAGTTAAAGTAGGTCTAGAAATGTACTGCGACAGGCATTTTCTCTTTCTCATCTTTATTAAAAAAATAGGTGTCAGAACGCAGAAATTGAAATGAACCAAACCCACAGAGTAAACATTTTTTGAAAAGAAGGTGCCCGGTACATTACACGATGGGGTTTCAGCAGACACTGGGATGAGTACGAGCTATCAAAAAAGTCTTGCGGCATGTAAAGATTGAAGAGCTACGGAGAATGGGGACGGAATGACAGGTGGCGTTTCCCTGGTTTCAAAATTTAAAGTGACAAATTTAGTGCTAGTGAAGGATGAGGAATTAACAGTTGTACACATGGATTTTTCTATTGATCTAACCAGAACTGTGCAGACTCCCCCACGGTCTTTTGGTATTGGCACCTCAGCTCTTGCTTGGAAATTTCACTGTATTCCTGGGATAGGAAACGGTGGTTCTTTCTGGGCTCACCAAACAGTGCTTGGGAAAAAAAAAAAAGATCACAATTCTGCCAATGAGAATATGGATGGCAGTTTAAAATCTTGACTTTAGTTCCCTCACTTTAATGCATCACTTGGGCATCTTCTTCAGAGCCAGTTACATTTTCAATCATGTTCAATGAAGGACAAGTACCCTGGGCTGTCACCTTCTGCTATGAAATTAACTCCAGACAGTGTACCTGAAACAGCAACATCGGCCAGAGTTCACTCCGAACGTGTCAGAGGCCACCCAAAGAATTGGATAACGGTGTGATACTGCAAGACCAACTCAGGACAGCCATATTGAGGGAGAAGATAGCACCACTTGTTTTGAATCAGAATCATGGACAACAGAACAATCTAAGCAATTTCCCCATGGGAATTGCCTATCTTACCACATCCCCAGAAAACATAATTGAGCTGGTTTCAGGACAACTCTCATGGGCATCACACCTTTCTCCTCTTCCCCTTCATGGGAAAGGGT
Organism: Indri indri; assembly: GCA_004363605.1. Taxonomy (NCBI): domain Eukaryota; kingdom Metazoa; phylum Chordata; class Mammalia; order Primates; family Indriidae; genus Indri; species Indri indri. The sequence continues at coordinate 24,937 of RJWJ010007808.1, read as the reverse complement.
TACCTAATCCTAACATGTTTGCACATTCCTGCAGAAACCATGTGGTCCCACAGGTGATAGCCACAGAGGGAGGTACACGGCCCTTTTCACTTTTCTGGTTCTTCAGACCTTCCACATCGGGATGACATTTACATATATTCTCTAATAGACATTTGGTCAGTTTCTCTAACTGGAAAAAAATCAGATTCCAGTAACCTGATAGTGTAAAATGTGGGCTTTCAATGAGAACAACCACCTTGATGTATCACTTTTCTCTTTGTGAACAAGCATACAATCATTTTAAAATCAGTCTTTCAAATCGCTTTAGTTTCTATTGATATGAAGAACCCAATCCAGGCCTATTAAAATCAATCATATCAATGTAAATTCTATTTTTCAAATTTTAAAACCAAGTCATAATAACTACCCCCAAATCCAATTAACCACATGAATCTTTAAAGTCTTCTTCTTAGTGTTAAAACACTAAATTCAACATACTGCGACTGCATAGGAACATCAGGAAAACACATTTGACCTGTATAACAATTCTCTGTAGGGCAAAAATATATAGATTCTTTATGAAAATCATGTGCTAAACATACGAACTGAACACTGCACTTTTTGTCTCATAAATGTAAAAAAAGGAAGCTTAAACTCTTCTGTTCCACATCCAAACAGTCCAGTGAGTTATATGGGTGTAGGTGGGAGTGGAGAGGTGAGAGAGAGTTTCAGGATCTGAAGGACAGGCCTCCAAAACACGAACTATTTCTTGTTTTACGCGTAGGGTGAGTACTCTTGTGGGAAGGCCAGACCGTGGATGCACGGGCTCCCTTCCTGTTCGCTAGCTGCCGATTGGCCAACCGCTCTGCCAGCTGTCCCTGAACTCCAGCTTCGTACCATACGCTCCGGAATCACATCTGGAGAGTGAGCCCCATCCATCGAGTTTGTCACACCTGGCACTCAATCTGCTACCTTCTCTACAGTGTAATGGCATTATTAAAAAGCATTTTCATTAACATTTATATTTACAAAAAAAAAAAAACTGACATTTTTTTTTCATTAGAACTCCTTAAAGCCATTTCCCTTAAATATTTAAAGAGTTTAATGGTAAGGTTTTTTTTTTTTTTCAGTTATAAAATAAAAATCCCATTTGAATTTTTCTGATGTACAAAAAGAGATAGAGATGAACCATTTTGACTGTGAAATCAGTTTGTTATGCCGAATATTTATGTCACCATTGTTCCGTGAGAAAGTCGGTTTTTAAGATCCAAAAACACATTACCAGAAGTGTACCAGAATTATTTGGCAAATGATTTTTCTTTGAAAATGGCACGTGGAGAAGACACTTGTCTGCATAGCATCACAGCAGCAAGATATCGGAAAAATAAAAAATATCATTTTATTGTACTTAGAGTTTCTTAGGAAATCAGATGCATTTTTCATGTTTCTCATCAAAGGAATGCGATGTCCTTTCCTACTCACAGAATGAAGGTTCAAACTGTCTTTTTTCACCAGGATGCAGAATAGCTAAAGGGTTGTTTTGGCAACATTCTTGATCATAACGAATAATCAACCACTTATTTGTCTTGTGATTTCAAGTTAATTCATTTCATAGGAGGCTTTTTTTTTCCCAGTTAGATTTCTTCACCCATATCTAAAAAAAGTCAAAAGCAATACAAAAATTTGTACACTCATTAATTTTCAAACATGACAAAGAAAGGAAAGGGGGAGAAAATGGCAAACCAGGCCCTGTGGAGTGACAAAAAAACATCATCCCATGTCAAAAGGCATATGGATGATGATATTGTGGTCACAGAGGACCCCTTGCTTTTTGCCTAAAAGAAGTCAGTGCCAACCCTGTTGTAATTCTCTGATGCCTGTCACTCCAAATCTGATGTCTCTACAGTGGTCAACAGGTTGAGAAATAAAAAGAGAATTATGATTTTGCATACTGGGTCATCTTAAACCCAGATAAAAGAGCTCATAATATTTGTCAGGTAAGCATTCGCTTAATTTGTGGTTTAATGTTGGGCTTTTTTTTATACTTTTTTTTTTGTGCTGCTATAGATATCTGCCATTGGTTGCCAAAAACGTTTAGTTCCCTCTTCTGAACGAGTTCCACTGGGCAATCATGAATTTCTTTGTGGGATGAGGTGAAAGAATACAAGAGAGCCTGTCGTGATGCCGACGTCCATGCCAGTCCTGAAGCACCCACCACGAGCTCGAATCGATGCTATTTCTTAGGTCTGTTGATCTGCGCATAGAGAGGCTCCGGCTCCTACGGATAGAGGGACAAAGTGAGACCTGCCCTTGTCCACATGGGATTTTCTGAGATAACTTTGAGAAGGAGGGTTTGGGGTTGAAACATAAAAGTGACAGTTTATGATGGATGACCTTAGATTACTTTTGGGTTATTTGATCAGGATGCATATCATTTTGGCAATATATTTATCATCAAAAAGAACTACACACCCGGTTCTGTCCTTGGTTTTCAAGCTGAGACTGATTTCCCTGTTAGGAAATAGCATGGTATGGCAGCCAGAGCTGGACAAACTGTGTGACATAGGCAAGATACTTATCCTGTGAGAGTCTGGGTTTCTACAACCACAAAATGGGAATATACTATTTATCCTGCAGGCTTCTTGAGGGCATTAGAGATAACATATAGAAAGTATCTAGCACAATGCTTGGTAGTAGTAGGTCTTCAGAAAATGGTAACAATTATCATGAGTCAAGTGGACATTTTTCCAACACAGTTTCACAAATGTCCACTTGAGACCCCTGAAATACTGTTTGAAATTGCTCTTTGGTTTCCACAAGCAGTGATGACTGGGTGAACTGTTGAGTAAAAGAGACAAGAATTGTGCCTTTATCTCTTAATTAAACCTTCTGGAACTTGTTTCCATTCAATCTGCAGCTTGAGGTCTGGCCATTCATTTGCCTGCACACACGGGGCTGTCCTGAGACACACACAGAGATTTTCACCAGTGTGTGTCGCAGCAAACCTTCCATCCAAACCTAGATAGGAAATGGTGTGTGGCCCTGTTTAAACCACTTCAGGCTTCAGTTCATGTTGAGATGGCTCAGTGTGCGCTGGCAGAGCAGACTAGACGGATGCTCTGGTCTTAAGCACGCACAGCCCCTTCTGTTAAAATTGACCTCTACGCCGTCACTCTTGGATGTCTGTGCCAGAATTAAATGGGCACGATGACATCTTAATGCTGCCATATTTTATATATTAGCTTGCCTCCTGCCACGTGAGGATAGGTCCTTTTTATTTGCTTATTTTCTTGAATCTTCAGAATGAACTAGCATTCTGTGCACCCCTCCTATGTGTCTGGCACCACACCAGGTTATTTTCAAGTACGTTATCTTTTTAACTCATCACAACAGCCTTGTAAGAAATGCTTTATCTCTTTTGCAAACGTGAAATCAAGTACAGAAAAGTTAAGTAATTTGCCTATGGTCACACAGCTATTAAGTCTGAATATAAGAGAACTGAAAACAGGGTCTGGTGCTTTGTCTATTTCTGGTCTTTTACAACAGTTGCCATTAAAGAGAGGGAGGCACGCATGCACAATCCTTCCATCTGTAGAGTGCTTCAGAGTTTACAAAACACCTCATGTCTTATTTTATCTGCCTAACAGTCCTGGGGGGCTTTCCATCCTCATTTTGCAGATAAAAGCTGGAGTTCAGAGAGGTTGTGTGATCTCAGGGTCATTGCGCTGCCTCTCATGTGTAATGTATCATGCTGCTTGCTTTCTACTGTGCAGTGGGAACGGCCTTAGAAGATAAGGTTGTCCAGGCTCATCGTTTTACAGATGAGGAATCTGAAGCCCAGTAAGGAGAGCTTTTGTTTCCCCAGAGTCACACAGTTAGTAACCACGCCAAGAACGGAACCTAGGACTCCTGCCAACAGATGCTAGAACTTGTCATGTTTGTATTTTTCCAGGGAGAAGGAACTTCCTATCCTTGGAGGCACCCTAGTCTTCAATGCCACACAGTGCCAATTTGTCCCTCCATGTTTTCCACCCATAGGTGTCATACTGTCCCTAGAAATGTAAAAGAGTAAGTGTTATCCTTCTTCCAAAGATCTGATGACAGAAAGTCATAAGAATGGGCTTCCAAGCCCATTCTTCCATGTCCTACCTCTGGGTTACTGCCTGCTAGTTCCTTCTGCCATTTAAATACGTGAACCTAGCATGGTAGGTCCTGGAGGTCTGTCGAATTAATGAATGATGGTGATGCTGTTTCTAGTTTCTTCTCTGTTCCGATCCCTTTGTCCTAAACACACCTCAATTTGGCTTTATTCTCTCAAAATCAAATATAGCAAAATCTATATAGCAAGATGATTTCTTAAGCACCTAATCTATTCTCAGCCAATTTCCTGAACTATGTCAAATACCTGTTGCAAGGCTAAGCATGTAACTTTACTGTGTGTGTGTGTGTGTATGTGTGTCTGTGTGTGTGTGTGTTCCGGGGGTGCAGTAGGTGAAGTGAACACAGTGGAGTGGACAAGAGTTAAGTACAACTCCTGGGAAGAACCATTTTCTTTTGCCAATGCTGGGCTTCGAGGACGCATCTTAACGCTTCCTGGGTAGACCTTCTCAGCCCATTCTTTTATGGATGCCCCAAGAAGTCAGGCTGCCTTGATCTCACCCTACAATTTGCTCTATTCTAATTTTGGAAACTAATTTATCCAACTGAGAATGACACCTAAAAACAGAAGACGACAGCAGGCTCAGACAGGGTAATTAATGCCACACTGCATTAACTTGCTGCAGCTGAGATAAATATTCACACATCTCCTGCTTGCCGGAATTTAGCTTCAAATACCCATCACAACAGCGGTAACGACTGCAGTCAACTCTCAATTATCCCCACTAATGAAGAGGAGCAGCGGCGTGGAAAACCCCAAGCAGCAGATAATCCCAAAGCCTGACACTGTGATGCATTATACGTTTTGGCAACAGCTCTACCTTCTTTGTTACAGAATCTTAGACTGTCAGAGTTAGAAGGGAGCTAAGAAATCACTTGATGCAGAAATTTCTGACCTGGCTTCTGGCAAGATCACGACAGGAGTCTTCAAGCTATTTTCAAAATTCCAAGAAGTCCAAATGGAATCAAACATTAACATAAGAATGCTGTTGATGTTTTCTTGTTTACTTTTGGCCGATTTGACTCTCTCTCTTCCCTGCTTCCAATCCTTCAAAAGGTCCCCATCTCCCACAGGGTAGGTCAAAGCTCCTTAGCTTTGGGCACACAAGGCCCATTAGTCTCGTAGTCCATTAGACCTAATAAATACCCCTTCTAGACCATGAATCAAAACTCCACCTTTGAGTCCTGTAAATCATGTTAAAAAAAACCTCTTTCTTTATGTCTCTGCCAGAATGATCTTTCTGAAATGGATTTGGTCGTGCCAGTCTCCTGCTTGAAACAGCCCTCCTGACTTCTTATTACCCAGAGGAAAATGTTGACTCCTCAGGACGGCACACAAGGCCCTCCCCATGTGGCCACACCTTCCTGAACAGCCCCAGCTACTTCCACTCTCTCCTATGTCCTACCTTCTAAACCGTACTTCCAGTTCACCCTAGCATGCAGGGATCCCTCCACCTCTGACACTTTGCTCAGGCAGTTCCTTCTGCCTTCTTTGGCATTTTGGCCTTCTTTGTTCTGCACCTGGAAGTTCACACTTTAAGACGCAGCTCAAATACAAAGGCTTCCTGGACTCTGCGGTGATGTCAGCCACTGTGCTCCTGGACACTTGAGGGCCTGTGCAGACTCCTGTCTTCACTCCTATCACACATCTCCTAGTATGTTCTACACTGAGCTCCACTGTACCTTGCACGTCAGCATCCCAAATTTTGAGTGAGAGCTTAGAATACAGGAGGTGCACCCACTGACATGAAGAATGAAGATATGAATGAGTAAATGAATGGTTCTTTTCTTAATGGGAGTTGGCAAATACCTATGAACTTTAAGCTCATCTGTGATTCTGACATATTAATATCTCTATTTGTAGAGGACTCTAACAAAGTAGATAGTAAACCATGCAGTGAAAACCAAAACAAAATCAACCCTCTGATGGACGTCGAATACCCTATTTTCTTGGAGGAGCAGTGAAAGAGTGGAAGCACAGGACTGTGAGGCCAGGCAGGCCTAGACCACAGTAACACACCTGGGGCGGAACAAGTTGGGTTTCTTCCTCATTGCAGAGAGAGGAATCATGGGCACCTCCGTCTGGGGATGTTAGAAAGGACTTACTGCAGGATTGGGGCTTATGTTTGATGATTTGGGGGAGGGTCAACAAAGTAGGGTTTTTCTCTGAATTGGATGCTGTCATGAAGCAGGGGTAGTTTTATGATTATCTTAACAATTCTTATCTGGAAGACAGGAAGAGCTGAACAAGGCTAAAACCAGGACAGAGAAATGTGTGATCATCTTTACAATTTGGACAATGTTCACGTTTTGCCTGGGCTCAGCTATGACTACCTCGTGGTCTTGATTTTGTCTTGACCCATTACGGGGTCACTGAGCAGCCCTGTCTGATACTGATGTTGTGTGAAATGCCGATGTCCAACAGCAGAACACCAAGGTCCAGCTGTGAGGGCCAGACCAGCAGCTGGTTGTCAGAGGCTGCTGTTCTCTTTCTGATGGTCTCTGACTTGGGGATCCTAGGACTCTTGTGGGGGGTACTTAACCCCTCTGAGAGCCAGTTTCCTCATCTGTAAAATGAGGCTAGAAATCCCCTCTGTGAAGGAGAAAACATATGTTGCTTTTCCAGCAGAGAGCGTGGAACATGGGAGATACTCCAAAAAAAGTTAGGCTGCTTATGTCTGGGTGTGGTTTTATCCTTCCTTTATGGAAGACGATTTGAGGCCTAAAAATCACCTGTGAGTGCCTTTCCCAACTGCTGTTCCTTCATAGCACATAGGTGCAACTGCAAATGGACTCTCAGTTATGAATATAATAATGGTGCTTGATAAGCCCAGGAAAATCGTGCAGAATGAATGTGGAGTTAATCCAAACAACCTGGCTACAGGGCCCTGCGCGTAACAGAGACTTCTGCTGTTTGCAGACTACTCCACAAGTAAAGTGCAACTTACATGTAGCAGCCCAGTAGACTCCCAGAATTGGAATAGTAATGGCTTATATTTACAGAGACTTTTACAGTCTGCAAAGATCTTTCCTTCATCATATGATCTCACTGGAGCACCACATGAGGCGTTCCCTGGGTGTTCCTGTCTCTACTTTACGTCGAAGTATTAAAGGCTCCCACAGTCTGATGACTTGCCCAAAGTCACTCAGCCAGCACAGGGCAGAGCTGGGACAAACCAGATTATATTTTTAGATTGTTTTATTGTGATAAATATGAATAACCTAATTTTTGCATTTTAACCATGTTTAAGTGTACAGTTCAGCAGCATTAATAACATTCACAATGTTGTGCAACCATCACCACTATTTCCGAAATTCTTTCGTCACCCCAAACAGAAACTCCTGTACCCATTAGGTAGTAATTCCCCAATTCCCCCATTCCCAGCCCCTGGTAACCTCTAACCTACTGTCCAGCTCTGTGAATTTACCTATTCTTCTTCTTATTTTTAAAGCAATTTTATCAAGGCATAAGTTACATGCAATGAAATATACCCATTTGAATGTACAGTTCAATGAGTTTTGACACGTGTACACACCCACGTGAGCCGCAGAACATTTCTTCACCCTACAAACTTCCCTTGCACCCTTCCCAGTCAACCTGCCCTCCCAGTGCCAGCACTGATCTGCTTTTGATTGCTGCAGACCAGACTTATTTTTTCTAGAGTTTTATGTAAACACATCCAGGTCTTTTTTAGCCTACTGTCCTCTCCACTCCATGTGTTCCCTCTTGTAGAATGTCAGTGCTGGAAGGGTCCTCAGACTGACAGCTCCTTTCCTGCATGAAGAAACTGAAGCCCCAGACATGAGGGCACATTCCCAAAGCCACACGGACACAGCAGAGAGCCAAGGGAGCAGCCCAGGGTTCCGACTTCCATTTCTGTGCCCATTTTCTCCATTCTCCACCCGCGGCTCTTTGTCATGAAGCTTTGGGGCAAAGAGTTTCCTATATTACATTCTGATGAGACACTCTTGGAAGCTACCTAAATTGTGATTATCACTTTGTACCCATGTTGATCGTATTTGTTTTGGGGAAGCTTGGTCACATCCAGCAAAAGTACGTCAAAAGTGGCAGAGAGAAGACACTGCATGCCGAGAAAGGTGGTCTCAGATGTGAGGTCAGCGGTGCGCCATGCAATCTGCTTGTTCAGCGAGCTCCGTGCTGGGAGCCTGGGGTGAGAGTAGCGCCAAGCCAAGCGAGGGGTCAGGCTGGAGCTGGGTGGGGGAGCCACAGCTTGAGTCCTGCAGCATCGCTCTGCCCAGGCAGCAACTTCAGCCTCATGGTTTTTTTAGCCCCAACACTTGAGCTAGCTCTGTGGGTGTTTTAAATTTCCCGGCATGGCAAACAAGAAAGGCGGTGGTAGCCAGAGTGGAAATAGGCTAAAATAACCCAGAGTTCTTTCTGATTCATGTTTACTGTCAAGAAAAATACAGGGGTTAAGGGAGCTGGAAAGACCCTAGCAATCCTCCTAACTACCTGTGTGAACTTAGGCAGGCATCTCACCTGTCTGGGCCTCATTTGCTTCATCTGTAAAAAGAAGTCCATAACATCTACCTCCTGGGATTGTGAGAAGTAATAAGTGAACTTGTATAATATGAGAGATGCTAAGTGCTCAGAGTCTTCCTTTCCTTTTTATTCAAAGAAAAGGGAAAACAAAGCTTTTTGACCACTTTCAGCCAGGAAGTCTAGCCAGCAGGGTATAAAGGTCTTCAGAACACAGAATAAGTTTGATGAATAATACCTTAAAGACTGATGCTGCCAAATGCACTAGCTTTGCAGGGTCTTGGGTGCTGAAATCCACTTGGTGAATACAGAGATACACCACCTGAGTTCCCGGGGGGTGGTGGCGGCGGGGGGGGGGGGGTCCTGTGCGTGTCCTGATCATCAGTGCATTTCCCCATCAATAACAACAACAATGATGGGGACACTGAGGTTGTTGACACCACTTCTCTGCCGTAGCAGGAAGGGCTTTTCTGAGCCAGTTCCTGGATCGAGGGCTGAACTCTGGAGATCCTAATGAAGTCAGTATTTTTAGGGATTTCTGTCTTTTCCTGTGTTAGCTGGGAAAATGAACAGCCTGAGGGAGAGATGCTATTGGAAGATCTCATTTGAGGATTGGTTCCACGCTATAGTTGGGTGACCTTGGGCAAGTTAGAGGGTCCCAGAATGTCAGAGCTCGAAGGGCTGTGGGAACTGATTTACAGAAGAGGAAACCAAGGGTCAGAAATGAAGCCATATGCCTCACACCATGCGTCTAAGTTGAAGGGACGCTGCTAAAACCAGGTGTCCCGGTTCTGTTCGAGTGCTCCTGAATCATCTAATGTGGGTCTAGATTCAAATCCTAACCCTCTTACATGTGAATGTTAGGATTTTACCAAGTTATTAACTTCTCTACCTTATCGTATTTGTGACATGGGAATAATAAAAACACTTAAGAGTGTTACCATGAGGATCGAGTTAAGTGATTCTAGTAATTTTTAAGTATGTTTTATTAGTAGTAGTAAATGAAAGGCATTGTGATTACCTTCTCCAGAGTGATTCTAGAGACAGGGAATGCGATCTAACTCAGGGGTTAGCAAACTATGGTCTGTTAGCCAATTCTGGCAGCTGCCTGTTTTTGCAAATAAAGTATTATTGGAACACAGCTGTACCCATTCGTTTATGCATTGTCTTTTGCTGCTTTCATGCTTCCAGTGGTAGAATAGTTGTGATAGACATTGCATGGCCCCCAAAGCATAAGTATTTACAGAGAGTTTGCTGCGTAGTCTACTTGAACCCATTACTCCAATGGCTGAAAACCATGTTGAAATCTTCATGTCAAACCTTAATTTCTTTTTTTTTTTTTTTTTTTACCTCCAGAGGTTGTACCTACCAGCTTGCTGGCATCTCTACTTGGGTGTCTTACGGGCACCTCAAGTTCAATCGGTCCCAAAGTAAACGTGCTTTCTCTCTTCTCAAGCATGCTTCCCTGCATTCCTTATCACAGAGATTGGTACCACTTAGATCCCTATGTTATCCTAGCTTATGTCCTCTTCCTCACCTCCCGTGTCCCTCCAGTCTTAACTTCTGCTGATCTCGAATCTTTTAAACATCTCTTGGCACCAAGCCTGTCTCTCCATCTTAGCCAGCACTGCCCCCAGCCAGACCCTGGCATCTCCGGCCTGACCCACTCCAACAGCTTTCCAGCTGGAGGACCCCAATAGGGCATCTCTTCACGAAGGTTTGAGGAAATGGTTCCCTCTAAAAGTCTAGGTTGGACTTGTCATTTTGTCATTGAGTTCTATGTTCATGACATAGGCAGATTATTTCCTGGTTTCTTTATGGTTCTTTATTTGAAGGCTCTGTTGTTTGGCTGTGTTTTCAAACAGAATAGTGATAACAATCCCAAACACATGTATTTTACTTTCAAAGCTTACAAAGCACTTTCATATTCATGATATTTGATTCTTGGACAGCCTGAGGAGAGAGCTATTGCAATTATCTGTATTTATCCATATGAAGGGATAAATGCTTGCCTAAGGTTACCTGCTTTGGAACCATAATTCAGACCCAATCCTCTGACTATATGTTTCTTTCTTTTCCTTTCTCTCTCTCTTTCTTTTTCTTTCTTAAGGATTTCTCCTCCCAAAGCATTTGAAGTTCAGCTTTCTTTTCCCTTGAGCACTAGAAATCCACCAGGTAGTACTTTATATGTCCTGCATTCCCACGACAAAGATCAGTATTTAAAAAATGACAGCTCCTTATTATTTATGGCAATATCTATTGTTACTGAGGGAGACAGACCAAACAATTCCCCATTGTTACAGATGCTACTTTGACAGCTGGGAAAGTCTGATAGGCAGTTTATTTACTTAGCCATTTAACCAAATAAATGTTTTCATTTTTCTTTCATCTCCTCAAAAGCTAACATTTCGCCCTTAAAATTGCTCCAGCAACACATCAGTGAAGTATAAATTACCTGCCATTCCCATACCAGCCATTATAATATTATTTTGGTTCTTTTTTGCCCCTGTTGACCCAATCTTTCAAAGACATGTGATTCTCCCAGATGGGAGGGTAGGGGGAAAAAGTGAAATAATTGAAGATCTTTTCCTTTATTACTAAAACAGAAATGCTGCTTTTGAGATTGGCCCTGAAGCTTCCACCTGCAGGGATTGAGTCCGTCTGTTTCCCCTTACTACGGTATGATATGGCTTTAACTTATCAACAGATGTCATCCCTACTTACTCAGAACTGTGCGGGTATTTCTAATAAAAAACAGCTGGCGATAATGGTTGCAAGGGCGATAAGAGAGACAGGACTCTTGCTTTCTAACTGTATGAAAGCAGAGGGGAAGATAAAGCCAGGGGCACAACTATCCCTGCATGGAATCCCTTCTCCAAATGTCTGGAAAGGCACTAAGAAATTGCAGTCAGTAAATTTCCACTGGGGAGGATGGGGGAATGGGACAGAGACAGAAAGATCAAATATGGCTTGTGTTGCTGTTGATGGAGGGATCCAGAATGTCTCATCTGGACTCCCCCCTGGGTGTCGTAGGGGATAAGTCTGCAAGGCTGGCATCAGCCTCTTGGCATGGGATTCTGGATAGGGAATTGTGGAGTCTGCAGGCTAAGCTATCCAAGGCAGAAGATTGCTTCACTGAAGATTACAGGCCAGCCCTCCTATGGAGCCAGGAGGTATTTATGATCTACATGTGAATCTAAGACTGCTCATTTTTGGAAAGTGAGAGGTGGCCAGCCTGTGAGGTCCAAACCAGGGTCATTGTGATTATGGATCAGGACAAGGCAGAGAGCTAAGAAGCAGACCTTTTCTTTCTTTTTTCCTTCCAAAGCTGTTTTAGTGAATACTGAAAACTAATTATCTGAAAATATAAAGTATAAAGCAAAACCTCCCAGCCAATAGCCTTATTCAACATAAGGGCTAAATGTATAAAATCCAAGGCAGTGGGGAGCCAACATTTCTTGAACATATATGATAATGATGGTGGTGGTGGTAATGACGGCAGTCAGCATCTATCGGGTGCTTTCTATGTGCCAGGCACTGTGCTAAGAGCTCCACATGTATTACCTTATTTAGACTCCACAATATCCATATGAGGCAGACTATTTTTATCCCTATTTTTCATATGAAGGAAATAAGATGGAGGGTGATTATGCAATCTCAGCAGGGTCACATAGCCAGGAAGTGGTGGAATGAGATTCAGAACTCAGACGATGTTGCTCCAGAACGCAGATTTTTTTAGCTGAGTTTTAAGCCAAGTACCTAGTGTCTACCTCCACATTAGAGACTCAACATAAGCTATCTCAGGTAATATCATGGATAATATTAGCCCCTTCTAGCACATGAAGACCTCAAGACTCAAAAGAAATTATGGTTCTTGCCCAAGATTTCCTGCCATCAAGAAACTGAGCTAGGATTTCAACTCCAGTTCCAAACCCTGAGCTCTTCCCGCTATACCATGCTATGTCCATTCACAACTCAGCCACGACTTGGGGTGCCAGGGAGAGCATTCAATGTGGAAGAGACCAAAACCCCATGAAATAGTTCAGCTTGTATGATTGTCTCAAACTGAATGGGCTCATAAAGACGAGGGTTTGATACATTGATCTGCAAATGGTGTAAGTCATCTTTGTTTTCTAGAAGAACTTCAATTTTAGGATGAAGTTTGCTGTTATCCTGATGAATGGCTCTTGTCACCTCTAGCTCATCCATCAAATTTTTCAAGGCGAGTTTGAGCACATGAAATACAACACACGCAAGGGGTAAAAAACCTCTTGGGGAATCATCCCTAGGAGTCTGCCCATAATCCCCAACTTTTCTTTTTCCTGGAGCAATGACTTTGCCTTTAATAGACCAGCTCCCAAAATAGCTTTGCAAGACTGAGTTTTTAAATGAGTTTGAGGTGGTTTTGCATGGCATGATATATTATTATGTGCTATTGTACTGATATAAAATGTGGCAACATGTACAGAATGTTAGGTTCTTTAATCATAAAATCTATTAACAAAATGTGCTTTCCAAACTCTGTATTAGCTTTCAATAACCATCAAAATAACTTACATGTGGACTGAGAATGATTCTGAGGTAGTCTCAGAATCCATTTATGAGCGATGAAAGCTGTTTACCATTTTAATGCTTCTGACCATACTGTTCAAGACTTAAAAGAAAAAAAAAAGGAGCTCTTTGGGAATGGCCTTGCTGTCCTACATGTTTATGGAAAACCAGGAAAGTATCTGAAAATTGAACACATTTGTCAAGGAGTGACCTTCGAAATCATGTCTGGGTAACAAGGTGCACTTCTGTCTCCTGAGGAGGTTCGCTTCATCAGCTCCTCTTTCTTTCGATCAAATCAGATGTATTGAAATTCAAGTGGCAAAAGCCACTTCTAGTAAACCTAAGTACATCACTCTCAAAGTAGCTGCTGATGGAATCTGAAGTGACTCAGCGGCAAGCCACACGCTGCAGAACAGGTGCAAACAGCAGAGCCTCAGAAGTGAACGCCACACATCTTTGGGACTTTGAATTTCACATTGGAAGGGGCCCGCACCCCTTCCTGGCTAGACAGAAAGGGCCCGACATGATCTTACATCTCAATCAATCTCATTTCAAGCACTGCTTGTTTTTGCTTCTTAGTTGGGCTTCTCAGTGTGTTTGATTGGTGACCTCTTTAGATCTGCAGAGTGTAGGCAAATGCAGTGACATTTTGCTTAAAAGATTCAAGCATCTGGACCACAGCTCACTGGGAAATTACCAGGGTGGGCAGAATGTGTCCAACTCAGAAACGAAATTCACATTCAGTAGTACTGACCATGCCTCATTCTATCACCACTGCTCACTCAGAACATATTAATAAAATAATATGACCATTCCCCACTTCTCCCCCCTACCCCTACCTCCCAGCATATGTCAAAGGTCATGCATCCATGAGGGAAAACAAAGTGGAAAGTAGACACGAGGCAAGGGGAGATGGAGCGGGTAGCACAGCCCAGGCGTGGGGAGGCGCTGCAGGCATCAGGAAGAGGCTCAAGCAAGGACAGGGGGTGCAGACAGTGGGGACGTGACTTCAGAAGTCGAGAGCAAGCAAAGGGGAAAGCAGATACCTTAAGGGTGAAAGAGATAAAAAGGACAGATACCTACCCAGACCTGCGCTATCTAGCTACCAGCCTGTGGACTTATATTATCACCACTGGGCTCCCCACTGGGCTCCCCAAATGGATCACTGTTGGATGAGGCCTGTGATCCATCAGGCTAGAACAAAAGAAGAGAATACTTTTTTTTTTCTCTTTTCAACAACTGAAAATATAAGACAACCGGAAATATTTTCATGCAGCGCATACAGTTATTTTAAAGGAGGGTGCAGTTTCAGTTAGAGGACGCCATACCACAAATGCAGACTTGTAGTGCAATAAAAGGACAGCCTTTTTCAGCTGACTCATTTTGAACACAAAAGCAAGCCCTTTTAGCAACCCCTAGAGAACTTATGAGTCTGAGCCAGCATTCTTTTCTACGTAGGCTTCCTCGTTCATTGTCTGTTTCAGTTATGGAAGTTTTAATTTAAGGAAAAAAAAAAAAAACAGAAATAAACTGGTCACTTACAGCTTCTTGCTCTTCGCTTTTGCTGGGACTTTCGAAGCCCTCTTCAAAGATGTCATCCGTGGTAGGATCACTGGCGTGGGATGCAGATGATTTGGATGGAGAGCTCTGTCTAGGGGCTGGGGTTGGAGCTGCACAGAGACCATGCAAAAAGAGGAGACAGCTTAAGTGCCACAGTGATTTAAGGGTCACAGTGATTTATGTCTCACAGAAACCTCAGGAATCTGCTTATATTCAAGTCTAATCACAGGATTCCTCTTCCTATCCCAAGTCAAATCAGTTGAACATCTGAATTCCTCCTTGTAGGTATTGATTCTGTCCTCACACAGACTTGGCCACACTGATTGGGAAGGCAGCGGTTCTCAAGGGACGGTGCCTGGACCATCAGCAGAGGCAGTATCTAGGGATTTGTTGGAAACACAGTTTCTTGGACCCTAGCCCAGGTCTACCGAATCAGAGACTCTGTGTTTTAACAACCCCCTACAGATTATTCTGATGCACACTCAAGCTGAGAACTACTGGGCTAAGACTTACTTTCTTCTTTCTGTCTTTCATCAGAGAACATACTTATCGAGTGCCCTTTTTGTGCCAGACACTGTTAGAAATTTTACAGACAATATCGCTAATCCTGATAAAGCCTCTTAAAGGTGCAGGTTATCCCAATTTGACAGAGAAGGAAACTAAAGGTTGCTAATTTGCTCATGGCAACTGGTGGAACCAGGCTCTGGATCCTTGCACATAGTAGGTATTCCGTAAACACACATGGACTAAAAAGTGTCTCAGTGATCTGGAAAAATGGATGTCCTGATGGCAACTTCACAGCTGGTACTTTTTCTATCAGGGTAAAAGAAATATGCTGGGCTGACCTTCCATATTTCCTTTCATTTGTTCCAGAGGTTTACAACAAATGTGCCAGTTGACGCTACTCTTCTTTCAGTCATTTCTAATTTGGTGTTGAAAATACCAGTCACTGGTTCAGCCCCGAGTGAGGGGTGGCATGGCTGGGTTTACTAGCTGAATTTCAAATGCCCAGGATAAGGGCTCCCTGTTGTAATGTTCCAGAGCTTAGAAATCAGGTAGTGAATGATGGTAAAGCTTAGTGTGTACTTTTTACCCTGATGAAACTATATTTAGAACAATAATGCTATTTCCTCATTTGTTATTTATAATGTGCCAATGAGTGAAGACACCGTGCTAGGCACTTCACATTCATTATAGTCCCTAATACAAACAACCACAAGGTGTTCTTATACCTTTTTTTCCCAGATGAAGAAACTACACAGCTCAGAGAGGGGAGGCGACTTGCTAAGGGTGGGCACAGCTATGAAACAGCGGCACTGGCATTTAACACAGCTCCGCCCCACACTGTCCAGACCAACTGTGCTTTTCTGTTTCCATTTGAGGTTTACTTTTGGTCCAACTGATTCTCCCTCAAAACATTTCTAAAGGGGATACTGATGAATAAGATGATATAAAGACTGGTTTTGCTCATTGAAAATAAAACATTAAATTTTAAAAAAAAATTGAAATGAAGTCTGTTTTGTTTCATAAGATGATTAGGAAACAAACTAGGTATAGTGGGTTTAAAGCTGTATGAAAACACCCTGATGGGTAGGTAGATGTCTAATAGATATTAGCTTAACTGGATCCAGAATTGTGTTTGAGGTGGTTTATTGCTTACTAAAGTCTGAGAACCCAGTCTGAGCTGCCAGTTCTGACAGGTATACTGCTCATACTTATCTGATCAAACCAATGAGAAGCATATCTAGAAGTTTACTTAGGTGTCGTAGCCTTTAGAAGGTTTATAGAATGCTTCTGCTACTCTAAAACTGTTCTCAGGCTGGAGCGATTTCACCCCTAGGGCACATTTGGCAATGCCTGGAGTGATTTTGGATTCTCATGACTGAAAAAGGGGATATATGCTACTCCCACCTAGAGAGTAGAGGCCAGGGGTGCTGTTAAACATCCTGCAATGCACAGCACAGACCCTCACAGCAAAGGATGACCTGGCGCCAAATGTCAATAGTGCCAAGGTTGCAAAATCCTGCTCTGAAACACAACAGTGGCTAAATGGCCTCTCTTTTGTTCATTTCATCCTTAGCAACTATTCCCAAATGCCTCCCATGTCCTAGACACTATGAAAAGTGTAGAAATGATGAAGACATATTCCCTGTCTTCAAAGAACTTAAACTTCCCTCTTTTATTTGTAGCTGATACACAAGTTCTTTGAAAGAGAGGTATTTGTTTTAAAAGATGCTTATTTGTGCATGGCTATTTCTTTAGCAGTGAATTTTTTATTTTATTATTTGTCATTGAAACCCTGGGAGTTAAAGTTAATAGAGATGCCCCTTACTAGGTAGATCACATGGCCTGCATGCAAGTAGGTTGTTTATATACATGGAAGGCATTCATTTTCAGAACGGCATCCTAAACCTGGCTGTAACAACACAATCTAATTATATTAAGATTAGATTTTTTTGACAAGTCACAGTATTGGCCATGCAGTGATCCTTATCACCTGTGACCGTAATGAAACCGCCAAGCTCACTGTATCATGAGCCATTTCTTCCCTCTTATCAACTGTCAAGGTGCAGACTGAGTCACCAGAACACTTTCCCTGAATCGTGTCAAACAAGCCTAGGCGTGCTCAGGGGTATCTGGGTTCTGATGTGGCTGCACGGTCAGTGTTTTCTAGATGTTTGCAGCAGGAAAGTGAGCTGGGGCAGAGTCACTGAAAGCTGGAACTACGAGGAAGCACACTGCTCATCAAGCCAATGAACTTGTTTTACTGATGACAAAACAGAGTCTCAGAGAAGTCACATGCTTCTGGTGGGGGAGCCAACACCAGGACCCTGCTCAAAACCACTGCAAATGTTGTGAGGTATATTATTTCAGTACGTATACCATCGAATCCTTTTCATGACCCATACCCTTAGACAGACAAGGAAACTGAGGCTTACAGAAATAAAGTCACGTGCCCAAAGGCACAAAAGCAGTAATACACCTGCTCTCCAGGTTCCCAGTCTAGAACTTTCTGCTGCACCATCCTTTTGTTTTTCTTTTCTATTTAACTACCAGAAACTTCGAGCCACAATCTGGTTCAATTGTAACAGCTATGTAAGACCTTATGGCTGCTAGATCTTTTGCCTCGGTTTTCTCTTGATCTTAATTTTCTACTCGAATTTTTAAACCTTGTTCCTAAAATTTTTAATAGTGACAGTCACCATTCATTTTCATTTCAATAAGCCATACCAAAGTCTGTGTGTCATAAGCTGGGATATGCACAAATGAATCAATGAATGAGCAAACTAACAAAATCATGAGGCAGATTGACATGATGGAGAAATACCAGGCTTGTATTCAACTCCACCACTTTGTCTACTGTCTTTGAACCTCACTATCATTATCTGTCAAATAGGTCTAATGAAACTTGTCATGAGCATTGTTATGAGTCTAAAAATAGACATAGAACATATGGGAAAGGTGTGTATAATTGGTACCTAAATTGCTAGCGCTTATTATTAGTAGTAGTAGTATAAACAGAGAGCCCTGACGAATGCAACTGAGATGAGTCCTCTGACTCCAGAACCCCATCTACAGAGAAGAGGCGTCACCCTCACTGGGTGTGATGTCTTCAGGGAAGGGCACTCACGTGAGTTGGTCGATGGCGTGGTAGAAGTCACAGGGGTCAAATTCAACTGGGAGATGTCAAAGTCATCACAGTCGTCTGTATCCTGTGCCACCCCGACTTTGTTGAAGTAACTGGAGAAGGCCTCTGAGGTACAGGTGAGGGAGGGCTGGTCGGGCTTGCGGGAGGGCACGGGTGGAGGCTGCGCCATCTGGAAATCCTTAAACATTTCTTTCCCCATTTTCTGCTGGGGCTTGTCGGTCTGTGGACTTGACCTGGTGGAGTCACTCGTGCCTGGGATGGTGGCAAGGGGGGTGAGGGGACCTTGGAACATGGCAGCTGGCAAAGGCATAACAGTTTGTGTGGGCATGAAGGCGGCTGGCGGAAACTGCCCGGCCACAGTGGGCCAGGGCTGCTGAGTGGCAGGAAAGAGACCCGGCTGGCCCCATGCGATGGGCTGAGCCCCTGGCATCACCTGAGCGACTGGTGGCTGAGCACCCATGGCCATCTGCTGTTGGACGAGGGGCTGCTGGCCCCAGAAGGATGGGAGGACAGCGCCCATTGCAACATAACCTGCGAGGGTGAAAAAGGAGAGTCAGGCATCCTGGAAAGAAGGATTCAGGGATTCAAGGAACTGACAAAAACGTATGGAGCACCTGCTAAGTACCAGGCTGCATGCCTGGGACTGGGGATGCCAAGAGGAGTAAGACAAAAGTCTCTGCTCTCAGGGGAAGTGGTCAGGGAAAAAACTCTCCAAGGAAGTGATTTGTAAGAAACTACTAATAGAATGCAGGGAGGGAGCAAGTCATGCAGATATCTGGTGGATAATGATGATGACATTTCTACAGTTGTTAAGGGTTTCTGCGAATCTCATGGCCTCGGGAACCGTGTGTCTCAGGGAAAGGGCAGAAGACTGGGAGGCAGGCAGGCCTGGCTCTTCACCTTGCCTCCTCATCCTCCCACACTTTGAACCTTCTCGAATGCTTAAGCTCTCTGAGTCCCATTCTCCTTGCTGTAAGGCCAGGTTATAATGGCTTCCTTCTCAGCATTGAGGCAGTGTGCAAAGTGAGTAAGAATCTGAATGTTGGGGTTTTAGAGGCCAAGGTTAAAAATTTAAACTGCCACTTCTTGTCTATGTAATTTGGGGAGCCCCTCTTAACCTCTCTAAGGCTCTATCTGTAAAATGGGCACAAAATAATACCTTCTGTTTCATTGGGCTGAAGATTAAGATTACATATTCAAGCTGTGGAGTACTGCACTTGACATACAGTGAACATTTAGTAAATGTTAGCTACTATTAACAGTATGCTTTGGATCAGACAGAACCTACAGGGTACTTAGTATCTTGCATGGTATATAACAGACATGTAATACATGGTAGCTAGAGATTTTATTATCCATTATTTCCGCATTGTTATTATTCTGATTTTAGAGAATTAAAGAAAGATGAAGGTTATTGTACAGTCAGGGGCACCCTGTATAGTGGTACAGGTTGGGCACTATAAAACTGCAGGGCATGTACTTACATATATTACTATGATACTTGTTTACTGTTTTGTCCTTTTCAGATGAGCATATACATTTTAACAGGAGCACAAGTGACGTCTGTTATAATAATCGTTCCCATTATTAAATGCCTACAACATGCCAGGTACACTATTAGGTTTTACACCTTCACAAAATCCCTGCAGGGTAAATATTATTATCTCCATTTTAGGGATGAGGAAATTGGTGCTCAGAGAAGAAAAGCAACTTGCCTAGGGTCATACAGGTTGCATGAGGTAGGACCAGGATCAAACTGAGGTTGTCTATCCCCAAAGCCAGTGTTCTTTCCTTTGTGCCACACACTGCCTCACCCAGATGGCCAAGAACAATTTCTGATCTTTGTAGTTGATGGATCTTGCCTAGGATGGAATGTTTTAACACGCTGCAGGCCCACAGGAAACTTCTATATGTTTCAGGGAGCACAGTGACCACCTGCGTGGGCAGTCGAGCCTGAGAGACCAGTTACCAGTCCAGAGTAGAGAACAGAGGAGCTAACTTTGCCTGGCCTCTCAAAAGAAGCATCTGCACAGCTGTCAGTAGGAACTTGCAGGTACAGTGCAGTGAGATCAGGAAAAAAGGAGGAATGGATGCAGAGCATCCCAGCAACTTCCAAGGGGATGATGGGTGGACGTCGTGGCATTGATCACACCATGGGTCATCTCGGTGACTTTGGTGAGCCCAGAGAAATGGGGTGGAGGGTGTCTTGCTTCAAGCTCTAGTCACAGACCCACCTGCCTTCAACTGACTGATGATGGTGAGGGCTAGAGCCGACATTCAAGGCCTGGCCATTTCCTTGCAAGGTGTGTCAGCTGTCCCCCATGCCCTGAGAGGAGGTTCAGGAGGGGCACAGACAAGACACATGGGCTCTTGCTGAGTAATCCAGCAATATTAAATGCGTTTGTGGAATAAGGCAGCCATGTCAACAAACAAAATAGAGAACATATTGTCAGATCACTTAGCCAGCAGTCCCAACCTTTTTGGCACCAGGGACCTGTTTCATGGAAGACGATTTTTCCATGGACCAGGGTTGTGGGGGGAGGGATGGGGCATGATGGGGAGCAGCTGTAGACACAGATGAAGCTTTGCTCGCTCGCCCACCACTCACCTCCTGCTGTGTGGCCCAGTTCCTAACAGGCCACGGACCGGTATGGGTCCTCGGCCCAGGAGTTGGGGACCACAGACTTAGCCCACATGCTCTGAAAAAAGAGGGGTGAAGAGGCACTGGACTGACACTTCATACCTGAAACTTGCTTACCTTGCCTTGCCTATCACAGAACAATGTAGTGATGAATCCACCAACAGGTGGAAGATTCTGCAACTCTGTTTTCCTTATTTTCTGTTTTACATTGATATGGCTCAGAGCATGATATTAATTTTTGAAAAACTGTGTAGGTAGAGTATGTCATCTAGGCATATCATTTCAAGATATTAAAGGGGACATTGCAAATATTTGTGCTAAGAAGGGGTGCCTGGGTCTGACAGGTGGAAACCTATCCATGGATCTTTCAACCACCCCAGCCTGATGCCTGGTTCGCTTTGCTTCCATTCCACCCTCCTCATTGACACCAAGGCCTGTTTTAAACTGCAAATATGGTTCTTCCTAGTCTTGAGCATAAGGCTCAGATGCCTCAGCTTGGCTCACATGGGGGTCAGCCCCTTTCACCTCCTTATCACCGTCTTCGACTGGTATCCTCTCTGGCTCCTTGGCCTCCAGAAGTTGCAAACAGTAATACCCAACCTGCCGTCTCTTGTCTCTGCTGGGCCATCTGCCTGGAAAGCCATCTCCTGCTTCTTCACGTGGATGGCCCTTGTTTGCTCTTTGGGACTCAGTTTACCATCCCCTCTACTGGATGCTTTCCCTGCCCTATGGGCTCCGTTGGTCCTTCTCTGGGCTTCCGCAGTCCCCTGTGCTCACCTCTAGCATGACACTTGCCACACTGCATTGCAATTGCCTGGTTATTCTGTCTTCCCTTGTGAGACTAGAAACCACCTGCTGGTAAGAACCCTTTATTTCCTCTCTCTCCCCTCTGTCTAGCACTGTTTTTGGCACACGTCAGCAGCTCCATAGATGCCTGGGCCTGGAGAAAGGCCTTACACCAAGGTGAACAAGTCAGAGAAATCAATGCCTTCACTGCATTCTTCCAAGAGCACAATTAAACTCCAAGATCCTTAAGTGCTGTGATCTCTGATGATTATACTGTTGGTGGCAGGTTTTTTTTCCCTCCCATCATTTTTTTTTCACAAGGCACTAACAGATGGGCTGTGCACACTTTTCTGGAGAGAGCTATTAGCATGTCTCTCTGGCTTCATGCCATCTGCTCCAGACCAAAGTATAATATTCAAAAGGAAAAGAAGGTAGCACAGGGTAATTGGGTGTCATGTTTGAGAGCTTGCAGATCTCACTCCCTGTGCCTAGGAGGTCCCTGCAGCCCGCGCTCTCCCTAGCCTGTGAGCGAAGGCTCTGACCACATGGCCTGTGCACGCCTGAAGGGGCACCTCAGTGGCAGGACTGTGGTTGCACTGGACGTGGGGAGCTGTCTGGTGGCTGCTACTGCAGCCACTTAACAGCTTATTAACTGTTTGCTGTTAATGTTGGACAGCAGAGGGAGGACGTGCTGAGGAACATCCGTTTGTGCCATGAAGTTCAGATCAATCACACATCCCCTGGCTGTCAGGTGAAAGGGAACACCTGCATTGCTGCCTTGCAGTTAGATTTTTTTTTTTCAAAAAAATGATGAAAACTGTCATTTATAACCAGATGCTGGCACCTGGGGATAGCCCTCTTATTTGAAAAAAAGAAAAATGAAAAACAGACCAAAACAGAAGAAAAACAGCGAAAACTAAAGGATGCCCCCAACAAGTATATAAAACTTCTATGGCACCTCTTGTCCACATCATCTCTCGGTTGATTGATTGATTCATTCGAAAATATCCCTACTAGGTGCCAATCACTGTTTCAGCCTCTGGAGCTGCAGCAAAGAACAAAACAGTTAAAAAAATAATCCTTGCCCTAGTGGAGCTGACATTTTTGTGAAGCTGATGCTTGCAGCAAGCGTCTGGGGGAGCCATGATTGCTCTCTCTTTAATGTGTGCGTGAGAACTTGCAGCTCCATGAGGGGGAGACTTGTCACAGCCACACAGTGTATGAACAGCACATCCAGGCTACTGATGAACTGTGTAGCTAACATTTGTTGAGTGCTTACTTATGTAAACACTGCCAGATACAGTTACAAATGTCTTACTGAATGGATTTACTCGTGCAATCCTCAGCACAGCTCTACCAGGTGGAATTATGATCATTCCCATTTTACAGGCAAGTACCCTGAGGCTCAGAAGAGATTTGGCTGAATATTACGCAGCTGGTTGGTGGCAGATCCTGTACTTATACATAGTACGTTCTCCAGGCCACCCAGGCTACCTCTGCCACGAGCAGTCAAGAGACCGAAGACCTGAGCTTTATTGTATGCATTTTTAAAAAATGGAAAGTAAAGGAAAAAATATAGGTAGGACAGATTTTCTTCTACTTTAGAAATCAGAATAATAACATAATAATAACAGCAGCATTTTCCACAGGTTATCTATGATGTGCCAGCGTTTTTCAAGGCACTTAACTTTATTTTCTCATTTAATTCTCATGATATTGTTGCAAGGTAAGTATTATTTTCTACCCAGTTATAAAGATGAAGAAACTCTGGCTCTGCCAGGTTAAGTAATTTGCCCAGGAGTCTAAAGCTTATAGATAAATGGCTGAACCTAGATTCAAACTCAGCCCATGAGATTCCAAAGCCCCCAGCAGGCAGCCCACCCATCATACTGCACGCCCTGGCTCATTTCCCTGTCTCTCTCTCACTGGCTGGACAATTAGTGACATGGAGATTAAACAGCCACAGAGATTTTTAAGACCAGTTAAAGGAGGAAAAGGGCACACAGTTTAACACCAACTGAAGCCTACTTTTGTTGTCTTTGGTAGAGTAAGAAAGCAAAACTACGCTAATGGAAATTAATTTTTAGACTCATATTCTGAAATTTGAAATCTGGGAGGTAATCTGTGCATTTTTTTCTTTTACCAGCTGAAGAAAGCAAATCTGGATGTGTGGAAGTGGCTTGTCTACCGTTTGTAAGGGGGCTGGTTAAGCAGCAAGACCAAAACCCAGGTCTTTCAAGCCCCTAATCTGGCACAGGCTTGGGAGAAGGCCCAGAGCAGTGCTGGGCCTGGCTGGAGCAGGTCCTCAGGGTGCTTTGAATGAACTGTTAGGGCTGCGAGAGATGCGAAATTGCATCCAGTACCATCTTCTTGTTTACAGAGAAGGGATAGAGACGAGGACCCGGTCATTCCTTGGCCTGAAAAACCCTGAACTCTGACGTCTGCTGTGACTTCCTGGCCCTCCCTCTGGTCTGCCGCTCCTCACCTGGCCAGAGCCTCTCTCCTGACCACAGCCCGCACTGGCCCCTGGCCCCTGCCTGCCCTCTGGCACTCCACACCCTGCTCTGCTCTGCACTGCCCTTTGTCCATGCCACTTGCCGCTTCCTAACATACTACACAAGTTACTTATTTTGAGGTTACTTCCTGTCTCCCGATAGCTGGTAAGATCTGTCTGTTGCATTCAGTGACACACCTCAAGCACCTAGAACAGGACCTGGCACATAGTAGGCACCCAGTGAACACTGTGGAATGAACATGCCTGCCAATTAGTAAGTGGGCCTTAAGTTCCCATCATCTCTACAGATAAAACAATGGGGACAAAGCATGGGTATTGTGAACAGACTGAAAAAGCACGGAGAGTAGTGAATTTCTGATGGAAAACCATTATTCTTGCTTAACATGGCATATTCTATCACACTATTCCCAAGGAGATTTTAATATCTACTTTAGGTAAAGAAAACTAGTCATGGCCACTATCCTATCTTAGGGGCAGGTAAAACAGATTAGATTGGAAATCTTAGCAATTGAATACATTTCTAGACTACCTGCAGAGTCTAAACTGTAGGTTAGATCAGCGGTCCTTAACTGTTTGCACAAGGGACCAGTTTCATGG